>JAVALU010001859.1:0-152293 GCA_030770095.1 Gila robusta
GTGTGATGAAGAGAAGCAGAGAGTAAGAGAAGTGTGTGTGATGAAGAGAAGCAGAGAGTTAGAGAAGTGTGTGTGATGAAGGGAAGCAGAGAGTAAGAGAAGTGTGTGTGATGAAGAGAAGCAGAGAGTTAGAGAAGTGTGTGTGATGAAGAGAAGCAGAGAGTAAAAGGCCTGTTCACACCGGGACGAATTTCGCGTGCGATATTCGGCAACGTTTAACGCCTCGTGACTAAACAATGGGCGCCAATGTGAGTGTGCACACCGACGCGTAAAACGCCACGCGTAAAAGCGTCATTTTTTTTAAAACGCCTCGGGTTCGTTTTTTTGGTTTGACGCGCCGCGTCAAAAACTATCCGACCAATGAGATTGGCGCTTTTGCTCTCGTGTCTGGAGCTTCTGAAGTTACAGTAAAACACAACTTGGGGGCGCTCAAACACAAAACGGTCTTGCCGAGCACACATACGTAATGGCGAAGAAGATATACAGCGTCTACTACATAGATATCATATAGAGACTAGATGCCCTATTGGCCGCTGGAAACCGAGAAATCCGGCCGCCATCTTGAACCGGTCGTATTCCTAGTTTCGTTGCGTGGCAGCAGATAAGATGCCAGAGCATTGTGGAGCATTTTCCTGTTCTAATCGCCGGACCATCGAAAATAGGGCTTTTCACAAGTAAGTCTTAACATTACCGTACTATTGGTTGTATTTTGTGAATAGAATATTACCAGATAATCGAGAAGAAGCAAGGATATTTGCTATTACTGTACTGAAATCGTTGTGAAATGCTCTTTACTACATCAGCCGGTGTTCACCCGGCATGGAGAGGTGGGGTAACTGTTAAAGTAATAATTACAAGAGCTTCTAGGTTATCAGATAAGCATTCAACTGCCCTGTTGTATAGGTTATTTGTGTTTGCGCACATGATATCAGGAAGCAATGTAATACACGCATGACAGCGATGCGCAAATTGAGTTACCCCTCCAACTTCTAGTGTTATTGATAACCTATATCTTATCACATGCGATTTGGCTATTGATATTACAGAAGTCCTGTGGTAAAATTACATTATTAACTTACTCCATCTACCCTTGTAAAGTTAATCCGAATAGGGCTTTAGTCTCGACATTTTCCCCTCCCACATCCACATACAATAAAAAAGGTATAGGCTTAATGTTGTCCGAATTTAATTTTTAGAAATTACTGATGCATACACGTTGAAAAGCTTCTTCTCAATTTTTATTACAGGTGGCTGCGTTCGGTGGATTCGGTGGCTGCGTTCTGTGTGTGAAAGTGAAAGTGAGAGAGAGAGAGAGAGAGAGAGAGAGAGAGAGAGAGAGTGTGTGTGTGTGTCTGTTCGTGTTTGTTTGTGTGTCTGTTCGTGTGTATGTGCGTGTCACAAATCATAAATTGTTTCTTCAACTTATTAAAATATCTTACTTTACTGCAACCATCTGTTTCTGCTTCTTTATTATATTTATAGTGTGTGATTTATAAAATACATGATATCCTTCATCACACATAATGTGTCTGGTCACTTTATATCTTATATCAGAATATTATATTACTGTTTAAGCCTACTATGGATATTAAAATACGCCGAACCATGTGTCCTGTATCATAGCTACATGAATGACCTTTGCAGCAAAAAAAAAAACGCGTGAAAATCAGTTCAGTATTCAGTGAGATATGATTAATTTAATGCGCTGACAGCTCATTTCACCTGCCATTCAGATTACACTGAGCTGAGCGGATGACCGGTTTAAGATGGCGGCTCCAATTCTCGTCCGTGCCAATAGGCAGTAGCGGTCGATAGGGCGTCTATCTATATGATGTCTATGGTCTACTACACTCTGCCGGGAAGAAATAAGACGAGGAAGATGCAAGGCCAGATGAATGTAGAGCTGCTGGTCTTGTTGGTGTCTTTATAAAGAGACACCAACGAGAATAAAGAACTATATGACAAACGCGACAAACTTGCTCTCTTCTTCTGAGTGACAAGCGAGTGTCAGAAGCACTTTGTGGACCGGGGTATTTCTGTTTTACATTAAGCGCCATCTAATGTCAGGGAATAAATTTGCATGTTCACTCCGCTCATCGTCAGCGAAAATCGCTTGGGTGTGAACACAAAAAAACGCGTTGAAAAACGCTGACGAATAACGCGAGCCGATATTCGTCCCGGTGTGTACGAGGCTTTAGAGAAGTGTGTGTGATGAAGGGAAGTAGAGAGTAAGAGAAGTGTGTGTGATGAAGGGAAGCAGAGAGTAAGAGAAGTGTGTGTGATGAAGAGAAGCAGAGAGTAAGAGAAGTGTGTGTGATGAAGGGAAGCAGAGTAAGAGAAGTGTGTGTGATGAAGGGAAGCAGAGAGTAAGAGAAGTGTGTGTGATGAAGGGAAGCAGAGAGTAAGAGAAGTGTGTGTGATGAAGGGAAGCAGAGAGTAAGGAAGTGTGTGTGATGAAGGGAAGCAGAGAGTAAGAGAAGTGTGTGTGATGAAGGGAAGCAGAGAGTAAGAGAAGTGTGTGTGATGAAGGGAATTAAGCAGAGAGTAAGAGAAGTGTGTGTGATGAAGAGAAGCAGAGAGTAAGAGAAGTGTGTGTGATGAAGAGAAGCAGAGAGTAAGAGAAGTGTGTGTGTGTGATGAAGCTCAACACTGTTTGGCGTGTCAGGACATGTGCAGGTGAAGCACGCTTGTGGGATTACAGTGTGTTTGTGCCTCAGAACTGTGAGTTTAAAAGGATCTACGAGCTGTGTGATAAATAAATGTGTGTGATAAAACCACTGCTGCAGATATATATGAACAGCACTGTTAAGCCAACTAAACTGATTTATTTTGAATAAACTAAATTAAGTGTGTGTAAAAAATGTCTTCAGTTAAAGTAAGTTTGATTGTTTTTGCATGTATTTCAAGGTGGAAAAGGACTTTCATCATATAAAACAGAGAAAGTGCTTGTGTTTCTCCCAACCAGGGTTTGAAATTAACTTTTTCACTCACCGGCAAATTTGGCTAAATTTGTAAGTTACAAGCCATTCAGAACTTCTACTAGCCAAAAAAGAAATTGGCTAAATCAGATTAACTGTCACAGTTTAATAGGGGAATAAAAAACCTCTCTCTCTCTCTCTCTCTCTCTCTTCTCTCTCTCTCTCTATATATTATATATATATATATATATATATATATATATAAGCTATCCGTGGATTATCCGCTGCTGATACCATTGCTCATTTGCATTGACAGTTTAAAGCTGTTGATGTTTGCAACGCAATATTTGACTGGAAGTGTACAACGGGCAGTTATTTTCGTCAGTTGCGGCTCGTTGAGAATGTGTGTGAGGTGTTTGAGATTTTCTTATCTTATAATGCGATTGAAAACACAATGTTAGGATACTGGTTGGTCAGAGGTGTAATAAAGTGACGGGACACAAACATTCAGAGACACTCGTTTTTATTTTCAGCAGTGCAAAGATGCTGTTAAGTACAAAATAAACACAAAATAATGCAAAAGGAAATAAATAAGTTTAAAAAATGTTATGCAGTCCAGTGGCGTAACGAGTCAACAACCGGGCCCTTATGCAGGATTATCAAGGCGGGCCCCTACTACAGCACGAGATAATGCTATGTCAATGATATCCAGGATAGGATATAGAGACACAGCATATAAGAGATGAGATGACTGACAAAATCCATAATCCAAAAATCTGCAACCACTACTCACTGTAGTCCAAAAAAAAAAAAAAATCTTCTTTGTCCTCTTCTTATTCATCATCATCATCATCATCATCCTCGTCTTCTTTTATATCCTCATCCTCTTCTTCATCTTAATCTTCTTCATTCATCTTCTTCTTCATTTTAGGGGGGGGGGGGGGGGGCATTATTGCATATAGTGCAATAGTTTATTGTTATAATGCAGTGTATTTTTAACAAACTTCAAATTCTATAACTTTTAAGTTCTCTTTTTAACCTGTTTTCACTTCAGCAATAATCTGCCAAGTGTCTTCTTTAAAAACAGACCAAACTTCAAAACATTCTACATTTATGACAGTTTAAGTTGGAGATTTAATTTTCAGGTCTATGCTCAACGCTGGATTATAATGGATTATGGATTATAGCTTCTGTATAAATATAATTTATGTACCATAAAATCGCCTAAAAATTATAATGTATTTGACAGGATCAATTTGACTATATATATTATATATATTGTTTTTTTTATTTACATTTATTTACATTTAGATATAATGTAATAAAAACAAAATATAAAAAAAACATTGATTAATACATATCATTTGTTTTAGATTAATTAAAGATTATTGAACAAAAAAATAGTACATACATTTTATTGAAATAAAAAAAAAATCTATAATTTTTAATTACACGTGTGTCACGTTCACCGTCGATCTCTGCACTACATTCCCCAGAATCCTTTGGCACACCTGCAATCACTCTCCTCTGAATTATCACCCGCACCTGTTCCCAATCAGCTACCTCGTCACCCAGCTCAATAAAACACTCACGCACACTTCAGTCTGGGTCAAGCCTCCAACAGGAGAAGACCATTACCCATTGCCAACCGGAGTTTCCAAGCCATCCAGAAGATCTGTCACGTAAAGTATACTCACCTGTAATACTAACCTCTGTGCTCTTGCTCTGATGTTCCCAGGACTCGTTCCGTGGTTCCGTTCTCTGTGCCCTGGATCCTGTATTGAGTCACGTTCCCTTCTGGATGATCTGAAAAGGGGAAAAAGGAAACGTCATTCCCTTGCCGCTCTATTCACGCTATACTTTATGAAGAGGATTTACTCACCTGGGATTCCTGCCACGAATCCTCTGCACGAGCACCATTGAACACCTGCAAACCTACGTGTTTCTCTCACTATTAAAATAAAGAAGAATTTATGTTCATCACTTACCTCTTTGTCCGAGTCTAAATCCTGACAGAAGGCTTGACCATAACCGACATAAGATGAATTACGAACTCTGTGTTCCACAAGATGGCCGGTCTCTAGAAGACTACGCAGGTATTTATCTCCATCTTTTCCAGGGCCTGAATTTAAATGAGGAAACTCTCACATATGAGTTCTGGAGCGGGTTAGACGATCCACTCGCCCAGATACTGCTGTGGGATGATATCAACCTACCTCTCATCGAATTCATGGACCGCACGCTGTGGGTGTGTGGGTCCTCATTCACCGTGGGAGATATCCAGCACGATCTCCACAGTCAGCCCAAAATCCACATCAGCCCCACCAAGCCTGCTTTCCACGTTAGTCATCCCAAGCCTGCACGCCACATCACGGCAACCATCAACCCAGCCATCAGGTCAGTTTATGGACTTCCAGGATCGATTTCCAGCCTGGCCGATCTCCCGCTGATGTCACTGCGTGGTTCCAGATGGGCCATCCGGCCAAAGTCTCGTCCCACAGAGCCTTCCCCGCTGATCCCGTTCAGTCCAGCGCCCTCTTGCTCTCGGAAACGGAGGAAGAGGAAGAGGACTTCATGCACCACACAGTGCCCGAAGACCAGCCCTGAGTTTCTTTCGCCACTGGTCCAACCCAGCCCAGATCTTCACGTTGCGCCACAGAGCCAGAGCCAGAGCCAGAGCCAGTCTTCGAGCGAGAGCCAGAGCCAGTCTTCGAGCGCCAGAGTCCGCGAGCCAGCCAGTCTTCGAGCGAGAGCCAGAGCCAGTCTTCGAGCGAGAGCCAGCCAGTCTTCGAGCGAGAGCCAGAGCCAGTCTTCGAGCGAGAGCCAGAGCCAGTCTTCGAGCGAGAGCCAGAGCCAGTCTTCGAGCGAGAGCCAGAGCCAGTCTTCGAGCGAGAGCCAGAGCCAGTCTTCGAGCAAGAGCCCGAGCCCGTCACCTGCCCGCCAGAGACTGAGCACACCGTACGTGAGTACATCCAAGAGGACACTGCGCTGATTATATTGTCTGCAGCGATCCTGTATGTGTGGGCTATACAAACATCAGTTCTGACCATGAGTCCAATTCCGAGTCCCATGATGTGCTGGCCCCGTCCAGTTCCGAGTCCCATGATGTGCTGGCCCCGTCCAGTTCCGAGTCCCATGATGTGCTGGTCCCGTCCAGTTCCGAGTCCCATGATGTGCTGGTTCCGTCCAGTTCCGAGTCCCATGATGTGCTGTTCCGTCCAGTCCCGAGTCCCATGATGTGCTGGTTCCGTCCAGTTCCGAGTCCCATGATGTGCTGGTTCCGTCCAGTTCCGAGTCCCATGATGTGCTGGTTCCGTCCAGTTCCGAGTCCCATGATGTGCTGGTTCCGTCCAGTTCCGAGTCCCATGATGTGCTAGTTCCGTCCAGTCCGAGTCCCATGTTGTGCTGGTTCCGTCCAGTTCCGAGTCCCATGATGTGCTGGTTCCGTCCAGTTCCGAGTCCCATGATGTGCTGGTTCCGTCCAGTTCCGAGTCCCATGATGTGCTGGTTCCGTCCAGTTCCGAGTCCCATGATGTGCTGGTCCCGTCCAGTTCCGAGTCCCATGATGTGCTGGTCCCGTCCAGTCCTGCGCCAGAGCCCGTTGATCCTGCGCCAGAGCCCGTTGATCCTGCGCCAGAGCCCGTTGATCCTGCGCCAGAGCCCGTTGATCCTGCGCCAGAGCCCGTTGATCCTGCGCCAGAGCCCACTGATCCTGCGCCAGAGCCCACTGATCCTGCGCCAGAGCCCACTGATCCTGCACCAGAGCCCACTGATCCTGCACCAGAGCCCACTGATCCTGCACCAGAGCCCACTGATCCTGCACCAGAGCCCACTGATCCTGCACCAGAGCCCACTGATCCACCGTTGGTCCTGCCCAGCCCAAGACCCTTGTTGCTGCCGGATCCCCCCTTTCCTGTCAATTTCCCCATTAAAATTTTGGGGGGGCGCCCACCCGAAGGGTCCTCCGCCATGGCCACCTGAAGTCTCCGCCATGGCCCCGAAGGGTCCTCGCCGCCATGGCCGCCCGAAGGGTCCTCGCCGCCATGGCCGCCCGAAGGGTCCTCGCCGCCATGGCCGCCCGAGGGTCCTCCCGCCATGGCCCCAAGGTCTCCGCCCTGGACGCCCGAGGGTCCCACAGCTCCGCCCTGGACGCCCGAGGGTCCCACAGCTCCGCCCTGGACGCCCGAGGGTCCCACAGCTCCGCCCTGGACGCCCGAGGGTCCCACAGCTCCGCCCTGGACGCCCGAGGGTCCCACAGCTCCGCCCTGGACGCCCGAGGGTCCCACAGCTCCGCCCTGGACGCCCGAGGGTCCCACAGCTCCGCCCTGGACGCCCGAGGGTCCCACAGCTCCGCCCTGGACGCCCGAGGGTCCCACAGCTCCGCCCTGGACGCCCGAGGGTCCCACAGCTCCGCCCTGGACGCCCGAGGGTCCCACAGCTCCGCCCTGGACGCCCGAGGGTCCCACAGCTCCGCCGTGGCCACGCTCACAGCCTGCTCCGCCGTGGCCACACTCACAGCCTGCTCCGCCGTGGCCACACTCACAGCCTGCTCCATCACGGCCACGCCCACAGCCTGCTCCGCCGTGGCCACACCCGCAGCCGATTCCACCTTGGTCCCACGAGCTGCCAGCTCCGCCCTGGAGGCTTCCTGTCCTGTGCAACCACGCCCTCGTCAGCCTCCAGGGCACCCACCCTCCCACCCCTTTGGATGTTATACGGCGCGAGGACGCGCCTTCGGAGAGGGGGGGTAATGTCACGTTCACCGTCGATCTCTGCACTACATTCCCCAGAATCCTTTGGCACACCTGCAATCACTCTCCTCTGAATTATCACCCGCACCTGTTCCCAATCAGCTACCTCGTCACCCAGCTCAATAAAACACTCACGCACACTTCAGTCTGGGTCAAGCCTCCAACAGGAAAGGACCATTACCAGTTCCACTTGCTTCCTCAAAGTTATCCCGAGTCTGGAACGTAAAGTATACTTACCTGTATTACTAACCTCTGTGCTCTTGCTCTGATGTTCCCAGGACTCGTTCCGTGGTTCCGATCTCTGTATCCTGGATCCTGCTTTAAAGTCACGTTCCCTTCTGGATGATCTGAAAAGGAGAAAATAAGCAAGTATCACTGAACTGGTTACATTCGCCATTGCATGCACGACAAGGAATCAACTCACGTCGAATTTCTCCTTGGATCTGGTCTGCCCACGAGCGATCTGAAAGAGGAAAAGAAGACGTCATTGCCTTGCCTCTCTATTCACGCTATACTTTATGAAGAGGATTTACTCACCTGGGATTCCTGCCACAAATCCTCTGCACGAGCACCATTGAACACCTGCAAACTTACTTGTTTCTTTCACTATTATAATAAAGAAGAAGTTTATGTTCATCACTTACCTCTTTGTCCGAGTCTGAATCCTGACAACGTGAAGAATTCCACCCAAGATGAAAATAAAACTACATTATGATTGAATTTCTGCCAAAATAAAACCATGATGGTTCATCATTTGATAATGAAGAAATGAAGATATTATTATTAGTACTATTATAGTTTTACAGTTGCATTATAAACAATTTTTTTATATATATGTTTGACTTCCATCAAATCAAACTTTTGATTAAGATTAAGCGTACAGTTCTTAATCACATTCTTTTTTATTCCGTCTTTTGTCTTTTTTCTAAAAAGATCAGTTCTACACAGATCTATTTATGAATTATCTGTATTTAATCAGTCAGTGTCTCACCTCATCTGTGATTGTCTTCACATCGTTTCTCTTTAACTTCAGAACGTGTCTCTGCAGGTCTGCCTGTATGAGAAACTACAAAGTAAAAACACAAATATCGAATTATTTTCATGAAGTTCATATATAGTGGATAAATGTTAAAGTTCAGGATCAATTTGACTAGGCTAGGGTTAATCAAGGAATTTGATGCAGAGACCGATCAACGATGCTTTCCCAAAATGTATTTTTAAAGGATTATTGAAACTCTATGATCCTAGGAAACACTCCTTACACTTTCTGTATATTTATATTTTTTAAAACAAACCATATTACAGTCTCGCATGAATCTGTGAAATCACGAATGCTTACAGTTGCCAATAATTCACCATTTAGTGGTCATAATATCACACTTGGATTTTTTTTAAGCATCCTGCAGTTTAAATCTGATCACGATGGCCGATTTAAATCCGTGGCGGATTGATTGGTGCACTCCTGACTTTCAGAGAGTAGATGTACTTCAAAACTGTAAAAGGATACATACAGTTTGGGCTGTCTTTATCAATGCTGTTCAGTCGAGCTTGTCTCAGGATCTGTTTCTCTGGATCATTAGACTTAAACTCGTCCTCTTTTCTCATCATTTTCTGATTCCTGCAGTTTCTGATGATCTGTTCATCTTCTGCCATTTATTTCTGTTGCAAAATGTTCCAAATTAAGGTAAAGTTTGCCACTTATCGGTGACTCTTGTACAATACAGATTTATATTTTAGTTTCATAGTAAACAGAATCTAAATAGCTTAAACAATTAAAGATAAAGTGTTTTAATTAACGATGATGAGCTCTCGAGGGAAGATCTACTGTTGTTGTGCAGAGGTATATATAAGTGATGCATGCAAGAATGTATGATCCACGTGTAAGCATGCATGGGCAAAAGCTTTCAAATTGTTAGGTCACACCCTTTTTCCAGGCAGCATTCCACACAAAAAGTGCAGCTTCACAGGTGAACCGCAAAAAAACAAATTCCAACATATTCCCGGTCGGGAAAAGTGGGAGGCGGAGTTTTTTTTTTTGGAATGTACATTAGTGTGACCGAGCGTTCATACAGGGTTCGCCTAACACTTCAGAAATAAGGAAACAATAAAACGGTGGCAGTTGGAACTTCTCTCTTTATGCATCAGATCACTCACTTCAAAAAAACCCAGACACCCTAGTATCAAGTGCGCATGCCCATGCCTATATACGGCAAGCCCCTAGGGGAAGAATACATTGCGCATATACATACAACGAGCGCCAGTCTATCCAGAATTAGTGCGTCATAACAGAGTCTAACAAAGTCTGTTACATACGTCCCCCCCTCACAAAATAAACGTCCCCGTTTATGTTTCAGAATAACAACATTAACTGTCATAAACAATAAACAGCCTTGTACAATGAAACAAAATAGAGTACATAGCACATTATCGTTACTGCAACAAGCCTATTAATAGAACATAACTGTATTTTATTTTTTTTATTTTTTTTTATTTTTTTAACAGTTACAACAGGTTCTACAATAGAACAAATTCAAACATGCACACCCCTTAAACAGAGGTACACAGTTACTTCAATACAAAACAAAATCTGTCAAATGGCCCGGAAGTCTATGAACTCTCCCAGTCCTACTCATGTTTTGCTCGGACCCCTTAACTGAACATGGCGAGTCAGACAAAGCACTCAGATCTTTCTGGGGAGAAACACACTCCTCTCCATCAGAAACTCTGGACTCCAGGGGAAGAGACTCAGGCTGTGAGTCCGGAACATTGGACAACGTCTGATTCTGTGACACAAGAGAAACGGGCAATGTGTAAGGCCGCATCCTATTGTAATGCACGACCTGCGCCCTCTCACCAGAGTCAAAAGGATCTACAATACGGTAAGTCAGTCCCTGTTCCCCACATGAATCCATGACCTGCACTATTTTATACGGTCCCTTCCAATGGGGAGCCAGTTTCATGCGGCTCTCCACTGGGTTGTGGAGCCACACCATGGCACCTACATGATAGGGCTGGTGACGCCATCCAACATCATGGTACAGTTTTTGGCGGTCGTGAGCTGCCTCACCGTGCATCCGTGCACTGCTAAAGGCAGAGTTCAGTTTTGTCAGCAATTTGGAAACAAACTCAGCATGTGATGCTGACATCTGAGAGTCAAGAGCACGGGTGGGTAACAGTACATCAGCAGGGACCCGTGCTTCCCGGCCGTGAGTCAAGAAGTAAGGAGTAAAACGAGTGCTGGAGTGAGTTGTTGTGTTGTACGCAAAAGCCACATGCTTCACATAATCGTCCCATTCACCTCCATAGGTCAAAAGAGTCTTAGCCAGTTGATCAATCAGAGTCCGATTAAATCGTTCAACCATACCGTCCGACTGCGGATGGTAGGGAGTGGTGCGTGTCTTTTTAATGCTCAGCAGATGACAGAGAGTCTGAACCACCTCCGCCTCAAACTGACGACCCTGGTCCGAATGCAAAGTCTCTGGAACGCCATGAATCAGAACATAATCCTCAAACAGACAACGTGCTACTGTCTGTGCTGACTGATTAAGCAAAGCATACAGGTTGACAAATTTAGTGAAGTAGTCCTCGACAACCAGCACATACCGGTTTCCTTTTGAAGTCACAGGCAGCTCTAAGATGTCCATAGCCACTCTTTCAAATGGCCGTACTGAATGGGAACCACCCATAGGTGCACAGTGGGCTGGAACTGGACCGCGCCGTGTCTGACATGCCTTACACTGCTCACACCATGCTTTGATGTCCCTGTACATAGAAGGCCAGTAACAAAATTGTCTCGCCCGTTCCCACACACACTCCGAAGAGAAATGGGCAGAAGCTGGGGCCCCATGCAGCTGTAAAAGAACATCCGAAATTAGAGTAGAGGGTACAACCATTTGGACTACAGGGCCACTTGTGAGGGGACACAAAACTGACCGGCATAACAGTCCATCAATAACAGAAAGACGGTTAAATTCAGTCCAAAGCTTCCGTAAACACTGAGAAGCTTCTTTTAGATTTCTCCTGGATGGTCTTTGGGATTGCATCACCCAGTTTAACACAGTCTTAATATCAGGGTCAGCATGCTGCATAGCCCTAATGTCTGATAAGCTGTGTGACAAAACATTCATGGAAGACATGCAGTCTGAATTGTCATTTGAGTTGATAGTGGTCACATCTTCTGCCGAATCGGTGACGTCAGAGGAACATAGAATGTTATCTGTTTGACTAGAACTCACCACATTCACTTCCAGTACCTCCTTAACACTGGCCTCAGCTTCGTCAGGGCCAGGTGTGTCAGGGCGGCGAGAAAGCGCGTCGGCATTCTTATGTTTTTTTCCATCTTTGTGTACAATGACCCAATGCAATGGATCAAGCTCCAGAATCCACCTCCCTCTTCTTCCTGTTGGGTCATCATCAATGGATATACGCCGAAGTGCCAAGAGTGGTCGATGGTCTGTGATAATGGTAAATGAGGCAAGTCCAATGTAAGGCTTGAATTCCCTTACAGCCCACACAATAGCCCACAACTCACGATCAAAGGTCGACCAACGTCTTTGTGTGGAATTCAATGCCCGACTGGCATATGCGACCACATGTTCGAGGCCATCTCTGTCCTGGGCAAGAACTGCACCTACAGCCAGGTTGGATGCATCAGTGTAGATTTTAAAAGGCACACTGAAGTCAGGCAATACCACCACAGGAGCAGACGACAACACACTTTTTAAAAGGTTAAATGATTTGTCGCACTCAGCATTCCACACAAAGGGCACATTTTTCCCGACAAGATGGTTTAGTGGGGCAGCGAGTCTAGAAAAATCCTTGACGAATCGTCTGTAATAGGAACACAGTCCCACAAAGGCTCTCACCTCAGAAGGAGAACGAGGAATTGGCCAGTTCAAGACTTTCTCGGTGTTCTTTGGATCAGGTTGAAGACCTTTTTGAGAAACGACATGGCCAAGAAAGACCACGTGATCTCTGGCAAGGTGACATTTGCCTGAATTAAGTCTCAAACCAGCAGATTGGATTCTTGAAAACACCTCTTTCAGGCTAGACAGGTGTTCTTCAAAAGTTTTGCTATAAATTAAAATGTCATCGAGATATACCATGCAGATGTGCCACGGGAGCCCTCTGAGGACCAGCTCCATTAAGCGCTGAAATGTGGCGGGGGCGTTGGATAGGCCCATCGGCATGGACCGCCACTGATAGAGGCCCTGTCCTGTTGTAAAGGCCGTCTTTTCTCTGTCCTCTTCAGCAACTTCCACCTGCCAGTAACCGTTGGAGAAATCTAGTGTGCTGAACCACACTGAACCCGACAACGCGTCCAGTGTGTCATCCACACGGGGTAGAGGATGAGAGTCTTTAATAGTCGCACTGTTTAATCGCCTGTAGTCTACACAAAAACGCCATGTACCACACTTCTTTTTCACCAAAACAACTGGTGACGCCCAGGGACTACAGCTCTCCTCAATGACACCATCTTCTAACAGGCCAGCAACTTGTTTCTCTATCTCAACCCGTTTTTCAACGTGCCTGTTGATCTTGTCGCGGTCACGTCTCGAATAAAAATCATCATCGCCTTTATACCACATGATGGCCGCGTCGACGCTGAACCCGCGCGTGCTAACTCAGTTAAGAACTTTTCACTAAACTAACTAGTTAAACACCCGCCGTAACTCTGGACCACGTAAACGCAAATAAATCAAAACAGCACCGCTGCCACCAATGTGACCGAGCGTTCATACAGGGTTCGCCTAACACTTCAGAAATAAGAAAACAATAAAACGGTGGCAGTTGGAACTTCTCAGATCACTCACTTAAAAAAAAACCCAGACACCCTAGTATCAAGTGCGCATGCCCATGCCTATATACGGCAAGCCCCTAGGGGAAGAATACATTGCGCATATACATACAACGAGCGCCAGTCTATCCAGAATTAGTGCGTCATAACAGAGTCTAACAAAGTCTGTTACATTAGCATAAAATACTATGCTATGGTTAACCCTTTAAGGTACGCACCATGAAAAAAGCAAAGGAAAAATTATTTCTTTGCATTTTTTATTCAATTATGATAACAATAACAACAATCAAAAAGTTAGGAATGAGCTAAATTTTACTCCTATAATTCAATCATTTGAAAAGAAACTGAATTCTTGGCTGATGAGAGATATCTCTATAACTGGTCGTGTGTTATTGGTTAAAGCTGAAGGTTTATCCAGGCTGGTTTATAATGCTCAAGTGTTAGAGGTACCCCCCTCACTAATTAAAAGTATAGACACTAAACTCTTTAAATTTATTTGGAAGAACAAATCACATTATATTAAAAAAGAAAATATTTGTAGATTAAAAGTTAATGGAGGATTGAATGTTTTGGATTTTAAGACTTCTAATATGATATTTAAAATAAAATGGCTTAGCAAGTAATAAACAAAGTATATGGTGTACGGTACCTAATTATATCTTTCAAAAAGTAGGTGGTATAGAATTTATACTAAAATGTGATTATGATGTTAACAAAATACCCGTTAAACTTGCAAGTTTCCACAAACAAGCTTTACTTTCATGGACTCTAATGTATAGTCATAATTTTTCCCCTCATAAATGTACCATTTGGAACAACAGATGTATAAGAATTAGAAACAAATCGATTTTTTTTTGAAAATTGGTTCGTAAAGGGAATTATTTGGGTTAAACAGTTGATAAAAAATTATGGTGTCTTATACAATTATAATGAGTTTGTTCATATATATAACTTTTCAGTTGATCCTGTCCAATATTTTTTGGTTTTACATGCAATTCCCAAGGAAATTTTGAGATTATTGGAAGGACATAATAATTGTTCTCTACAAACAACAGTAGAAGAATTTACTTCTTGTATTAAATTGCAAGGTAAGGATTTCACAAGTTCTGGATGTAATAATATTTTTTTGCGGTTCCTTCTTCAATCTAAATGTATACTTGCTGTTACTATTCACTGGAATTCTTTATTTAAGAAACATATTGAGTGGAGTAAAGTTTGGATGACACCTCATAAGTATTGCATTACAAACAAAGTAAAAGAGGTTTCATATCAAATTTTCCATCAAATTTACCCAGTTAAATCACTTGTGGTACAACGTTTTAAAGTGAACATTGAAGATATTTGTGCTTTTTGTAAAACCACCCCTGAGACTATTAAGCATTTATTTTGGGAATGTCCCAAGACCCAAATGTTTTGGAAAGAACTTAGTAATTACTTGCAAAGTAAAGTTATGACTCCTGTTAACTTCGAAGAAATTGATGTAATGTTAAAATGTTTCTCATTTGAGGGTGAAAAAAAACATTTGTTTATTTTTGATTTAATTGTTATAATTTCCCGTTATTATATTCATAAGGTCAAATGGAATGGAAAAATACCAAATTTTGAACATTTTAAAATTGATGTTAAGATATATTTAGAAACTATTTCCAAAAGTAAAAACCTGAAAGCTATGAAAACTAAACAGCTGTTTGACAAGTACAAGCTTTTTTGTAAAAAGTCTTTCAGTAACCTATTTATTATTATTTTTTATTTATTTATTTGTTTTTTTTCTTTTCATTTCTTCTCTACCCCTAACATGTATGGTTATATGTACTCTTGTGTGTAAACTGTTTTGTTATTATTAAAATTCAATAAACAAATAAAAAAAAAAAATAAATAAATAAAAAAACATTCAGAGTAATGGGCAACTTTTATCCAAAGTGACTTACAATTGCTATATATGTCAGAGGTCGCACGCCTCTGGAGCAACTAGGGGTTAAGTGTCTTGCTCAGGGACACAATGGTGTCTAACAGTGGATTCGAACCCGGGTCTCTCACACCAAAGGCATGTGTCTTATCCACTGCGCCATCACCACCACCACCCTGATAAAGTAACGCAACCAAATGATTGCATATCCCACACCCAGCCACACAGAAACAGTAGCTTTTAACAAGCATAACTGGCTGTGAATCACGTAATGTCATCTGAAATACACAAAAAGCATAATTTAATGCGTTTTGAAAGAAGAGGGTCTACAGCAGCAGCAAAACCTGTTCTTTCTTTCTTTTTATTGGTGTAAGCCACTTGTCTACTGTCACTTTTGTGCTTTTCTGCATCACAGTCCATAATGACCTCTGTCTTGTTTTTTTTGTTTTTTTGTTCTTCTTAAAAGTATAAAAGTCATAGCACACCTCTCCTAAATAGGCCGCACATTTTGACACCTCATTCATGGGTCTGTGACAAAAACTGCGGAAGGAGTAGCCCGGCAAAAAAAAAGTGAAAAAAGTATTTTGCAATAACAATAGTGAGTGCCTTGCCTGTGGCATGCACCCACTAATAAAGACATTTAAAATGACACGCCTCTGTGTGCCTTTTGATCAGATCCTTAGTAATGGTCTCCATAACATTTTTTTGACATGACAAACTGACCTCAACTCTCCTGCCTACAATATATTTGTGTATGATTGTCAGTGCCAAGGGAAAGAGAGGGAGATGGAGAAGGAGAAAGGGAAAGGGAGAGCATGCAGGAAGAACTAGGTGAGGAAACAACAACAACAATAAATTGACATATAGTGAATAGTGGCAAGCAAAACAGTAACTACTCATACTCTTATACTAACTTATTGGCATTAAGTAGCCTATATACAGGTCCTTCTCAAAAAATTAGCATATTGTGATAAAGTTCATTATTTTCCATAATGTAATGATAAAAATTAAACTTTCATATATTTTAGATTCATTGCACACCAACTGAAATATTTCAGGTCTTTTATTGTTTTAATACTGATGATTTTGGCATACAGCTCATGAAAACCCAAAATTCCTGTCTCAAAAAATTAGCATATTTCATCCGACCAATAAAGGAAGTGTTTTTAATACAAAAAAAAAAAAGTCAACCTTCAAATAATTATGTTCAGTTATGCACTCAATAGTCAATACTTGGTCGGGAATCCTTTTGCAGAAATGACTGCTTCAATGCGGCGTGGCATGGAGGCAATCAGCCTGTGGCACTGCTGAGGTGTTATGGAGGCCCAGGATGCTTCGATAGCGGCCTTAAGCTCATCCAGAGTGTTGGGTCTTGCGTCTCTCAACTTTCTCTTCACAATATCCCACAGATTCTCTATGGGGTTCAGGTCAGGAGAGTTGGCAGGCCAATTGAGCACAGTAATACCATGGTCAGTAAACCATTTACCAGTGGTTTTGGCACTGTGAGCAGGTGCCAGGTCGTGCTGAAAAATGAAATCTTCATCTCCATAAAGCTTTTCAGCAGGTGGAAGCATGAAGTGCTACAAAATCTCCTGATAGCTAGCTACATTGACCCTGCCCTTGATAAAACACAGTGGACCAACACCAGCAGCTGACATGGCACCCCAGACCATCACTGACTGTGGGTACTCCAGTGGACTTCAGGCATTTTGGCATTTCCTTCTCCCCAGTCTTCCTCCAGACTCTGGCACCTTGATTTCCGAATGACATGCAAAACTGAGCAACAGTCCAGTGCTGCTTCTCTGTAGCCCAGGTCAGGCGCTTCTGCCGCTGTTTCTGGTTCAAAAGTGGCTTGACCTGGGGAATGCGGCACCTGTAGCCCATCTCCTGCACACGCCTGTGCACGGTGGCTCTGGATGTTTCTACTCCAGACTCAGTCCACTGCTTCCGCAGGTCCCCCAAGGTCTGGAATCGGTCCTTCTCCACAATCTTCCTCAGGGTCCGGTCACCTCTTCTCGTTGTGCAGCGTTTTTTGCCACACTTTTTCCTTCCCACAGACTTCCCACTGAAGTGACTTGATACAGCACTCTGGGAACAGCCTATTTGTTCAGAAATTTCTTTCTGTCTTACCCTCTTGCTTGAGGCTGTCAATGATGGCCTTCTGGACAGCAGTCAGGTCGGCAGTCTTACCCATGATTACGGTTTTGAGTAATGAAACAGGCTGGGAGTTTTTAAAAGCCTCAGGAATCTTTTGCAGGTGTTTAGAGTTAGTTAGTTGATTCAGATGATTAGGTTAATAGCTCGTTTAGAGACCCTTTTCATGATATGCTAATTTTTTGAGACAGGAATTTAGGGTTTTCATGAGCTGTATGCCAAAATCATCAGTATTAAAACAATAAAAGACCTGAAATATTTCAGTTGGTGTGCAATGAATCTAAAATATATGAAAGTTTAATTTTTATCATTACATTATGGAAAATAATGAACTTTATCACAATATGCTAATTTTTTGAGAAGGACCTGTATATTACATTTACTTTTTGTAACATTATTTTACACCACATTTTTTCATAATAAAGGAGGAGGAAAACAACAGGGAGAGTCCATAAGGGATGAGAGGGAATTGACTAGTGAAAGAAATGAAGAGACAGAGGGAGTGCAACATAGAGACCACCAATGTCACGGAAACACACACAGGGAACAGAAGATCCAAAAGCAGTAGTTTAATGATAGGGTAATCCGTACTCACAACAGTCCAGGCAAATGGTCAAAATCAGAGAAGTCAATCCAAGAACATAAAACATGAACAAGAACCGGCAGCAAACAAAAACAGAAGTGTGTGGACATTAAACAAGGACTCCGTGACACACACTGAAACAGACAGGGTTATATACACATATTTAACAACACTAACACAGAACAGCTGGGAACAATGATTACGGGGAACAGCTGAGTGCAATGAACTGATGAGTGACAGTGACAGAATGCTGGGAATTGAAGTCAAATGTGAAGGACACCGTGAGAACGAGGACCTCTAGTGATAAACAAGGGAACACAACCAGACACTGTGACATAACCCCCCCCTCTACGGAGCGACTACCAGACGCTCCACGACAACACTAAAACACGACACAAGAGTTCAGGAGGGAGGTGGAATGGTGGAGGATCAGGGGGAAGGATGGTGGGCCAGGTCCGTGAAGGGAGACAGGAACAAGGGGTGAGGGCTTAACCGGGGACCAGGGCAAAACATAGAGTCTATCGGATATCCAAGACGAAACACACAGTCCATCGGGTGGCCAGGGCGAAGCAGACAGTCCATCGGGCGGCCAGGGCGAAGCAGACAGTCCATCGGGCGGCCAGGGCGAAGCAGACGACCCATCGGGCGGCCAGGGCGAAGCAGACGACCCATCGGGCGGCCAGGGCGAAGCAGACGACCCATCGGGCGGCCAGGGCGAAGCAGACGACCCATCGGGCGGCCAGGGCGAAGCAGACGACCCATCGGGCGGCCAGGGCGGTGAAGACCCCGCGGGCGGCCAGGGCGGTGAAGACCCCTCGGGCGGCCAGGGCGGTGAAGACCCCTCGGGCGGCCAGGGCGGTGAAGACCCCTCGGGCGGCCAGGGCGGTGAAGACCCCTCGGGCGGCCAGGGCGGTGAAGACCCCTCGGGCGGCCAGGGCGGTGAAGACCCCTCGGGCGGCCAGGGCGGTGAAGACCCCTCGGGCGGCCAGGGCGGTGAAGACCCCTCGGGCGGCCAGGGCGGTGAAGACCCCTCGGGCGGCCAGGGCGGTGAAGACCCCTCGGGCGGCCAGGGCGGTGAAGACCCCTCGGGCGGCCAGGGCGGTGAAGACCCCTCGGGCGGCCAGGGCGGTGAAGAACCCTCGGGCGGCCAGGGCGGTGAAGAGCCTTCGGGAGGCCAGGGCGGTGAAGACCCCTCGGGCGGCCATGGCAGAGGCTCTGGAACAGACACTGGCACTGGCTCCGGCTCAGGAATAGCAGACACCAGCTCAAAAACAGCAGACACCGGTTCTGGAACAGACGGCACCGGCTCCGACTCTAAAACAGCCACTGGCTCCAGCTCTGGAACAGACACTGGCACTGGCTCCGGCTCAGGAACAGCAGACACCGACTCTGGAACAGCAGGCACTGGCTCCGGTTCTGGAACAGACACCGGCTCAGGAACAGACACCGAAACTGTAACAGCCACAAGAACAGACACAACCACAGAAACAAACACAGAAACAAACACTGGTTCTGGAACAGGCACTAGCTCTGCCTCCGGCTCTGGAACAGGCACTGGCTCTGGAACAGGCACTGGCTCTGCCTCCGGCTCTGGAACAGCAGACACTGGCTCCGGCTCAGGGACAGGAGACACGGGCATGTCCAGGATCCGAGCCAGATGCTCCAGATAGTCCAGATCTAAGAAGGCAGACGGCACTGGCTCTGCCTCTGGCTCTGGAACGGGTACTGGTTCTGCCTCCGGCTCTGGAACAGCAGACACTGGCTCTGGAAAAGGAGACACGGGTGTGTCCAGGATCCGAGCCAGACGCTCCAGATAGTCCAGGTCCATGAAGGCAGATGGCACTAGCTCTGCCTCCGGTTCTGGAACGGGTACTGGCTCTGGCTCCGGCTCTGGAAAAGGCATTGGCTCTGCCTCCGGCTCTGGAACAGGCACTGGCTCTGCCTCCGGCTCTGGAACAGGCACTGGCTCTGCCTCCGGCTCTGGAACAGGCACTGGCTCTGCCTCCGGCTCTGGAACAGGCACTGGCTCTGCCTCCGGCTCTGGAACAGCAGACACTGGCTCCGGCTCAGGGACAGGAGACACGGGCATGTCCAGGATCCGAGCCAGACGCTCCAGATAGTCCAGTTCCATGAAGGCAGACGGAACGTGAACTGTCTCTGACTGGGCAGACGGGACGTGATCAGTCTCTCGCTGGGCAGACGTGACGTGAACAGTCTCTCGCTGGGCAGACGGGACGTGAACAGTCTCTCGCTGGGCAGACGGGACGTGAACAGTCTCTCGCTGGGCAGACGGAACTTGAACAGTCTCTCGCTGGGCAGACGGAACGTGAACAGTCTCTCGCTGGGCAGACAGGACGTGAACAATCTCTCGCTGGGCAGACGGGACGTGTCTCCTCCTTCTCCGGACCACCGGACTCAGGACCACTGGAACCGGGACCACCGGAACAGGGATCATCTCCCGACTACCTCCTCCTCTGTGACCTCCACGGGACCCACGAAAAATGACTAGGCGGGTTCCCTGAAAATAATCTCTCCTCTCCCGCTCAGTGGCTGGGAAAGAGAAGTTAGAAAACATACCGCTGGATCTAGGGTGTGACGGAGTCCTTCTGTCACGGAAACACACACAGGGAACAGAAGATCCAAAAGCAGTAGTTTAATGATAGGGTAATCCGTACTCACAACAGTCCAGGCAAATGGTCAAAATCAGAGAAGTCAATCCAAGAACATAAAACATGAACAAGAACCGGCAGCAAACAAAAACAGAAGTGTGTGGACATTAAACAAGGACTCCGTGACACACACTGAAACAGACAGGGTTATATACACATATTTAACAACACTAACACAGAACAGCTGGGAACAATGATTACGGGGAACAGCTGAGTGCAATGAACTGATGAGTGACAGTGACAGACAGAATGCTGGGAATTGAAGTCAAATGTGAAGGACACCGTGAGAACGAGGACCTCTAGTGATAAACAAGGGAACACAACCAGACACTGTGACAACCAAGCCAAAGCAGCAGAGACAGAAGAGAGCTGTTCAGACTTAGGGGATAAGGACACTGGTCCTAAACAGTTAAAGCTGTCTCAATACCCTCATTTTGGCACACAAAAAAGAGCCTTTCAAGAACAGTGGTTCAAAAGTTTCAGATGGGTGGAATACTCAGCTAGACAAAATGCTGCTTTCTGCTTTCCTTGTAGGGTATTTGGCAAACATGTCAGAAAGGATGCACTTGTTAATGATGGAGTTAATAACTGGCAAAAGGCACTTAGCAAGTTTCAAAAACATGAAACAACACAGTCACATAAGGACAGTGTGGTTTGTTGGAACAGCTACAAAGCAAGCCTGTCAAAAGGGAATGTTGTAGAGCAGATAGAGGCAGCAAGTACCACTGAAATTAGTGAAAGCAAGGCATAGCATTCAGAGGTCATGATGAAACAGATGAGAGTCACAACAAAGGCAATTTCCTAGAGTGCATGTCACTTTGGACCAAATTTGATCCCTTCTTGCAGAGATACACAGCCCCTTCAAACACCACGTACCTCTCGTCTGATAGAAAATATCATCAGTGGGATAAAGGGAGCAAATATGTATGCCATTATGGCTGATGAGGCCAGGGATGGAAAGACAGAACAGTTGGCACTCTGTGTTAGATACGTGTCTGTTGAGGGTGCCGTCAAAGAAAGGTTCCTAGTCCTTACAGAGATGTCAGTTTGATGCAACTTCAATAACAGCTGCAATTGAAAATCAGTTGGTAAAGAAGGGAATTGATCAGTTGAAATGTGAGGCACAGACCTACGATGGGGCAGCTGTCATGAGTGGGGATGTTGGGGGTGTACAAGCCCATTAAAAAAAAAGCACCCTGAGGCAATTTATGTGCATTGCTATGCACATGAGTTAAATCTTGTTTTATGTCACACATGCAAAGCTGTCTCTGAAGCCACCGAGTTCTTCAACATGCTGGAAAGTCTCCATTCTTTCTTTAGTGTCTCCCTTGTAAACCACCATAAGTTTGTGGACACTCAAAAGAAGTTAGGGTTGCAGCCAAGAGAACTTGTGCAGTTGTCAACTACATGCTGGGCATGCCAGCTTCATTCAGTGACTGATAATTTCCCTGCTATCATTGAGTGCCTCTCCACAATCAAGACACCTACAGCAGTTGGATTGAGGGCAAAACTCAGTAAATTCTCCTCAGTGTATTTGCTAATGGTTTTCCACACTCTCCTGTCTGTAACAGCAGGTTTACACAGATACCTACAGAAGGAGATCATTGACATTGCCCAAGCAGTGACATACAAAAATGCAGTGACTGACACCATGAAGCAGAAACGCAGTGATACCACTGCTGCAGATCTGTACTCCAGAACAATAGCTATGTGTGAGGCAAACCAGATAGCAGTAGAATCATCCTCAGGACAGAGGCGGAAGACAAAGAGAATGGATGAATATGTTGTTGAGTCAGCTTGTGGGGCAGGCAGTGAAACCTGTGGCTCTTCAGAGTCTGAAGATCTCAAGAGGAAACTTTTGTTTCCTTGTCTGGACCGAATGATCTGTGAACTTGAGAGGCGTTTTTCAGGTGTGAATGAGGATGTGCTCAATGGAATTCAGGCATGCAGTCCAACCTCAGACCATTTCTTGTCTGAGCCTCATCTGACAGCACTGGCTCTGCATTACCATATTGAACTTAAGTTAACAGTGCTAAGTGTGTACAAACTCCTAGATTCGGAAATGTTCCCTTCACTGAAAGCTGTTATGCAGGTTGCCTTGACAATACCAGTTAGCAGCTGTACATGTGAGCGGTCTTTTAGTGCCTTGCGTCAGCTCCATACATGGCTCAGGAGGACCACAGGCCAAAGCAGACTACAGCACCTAGCTGTGATGTCTATTGAGAAGGAGTTGCTTGAAAAAAATGTAACACCAAAGGGTCATTGACAGGTTCGCCACCCTCAAAGTGCGGCGACATAGATTAACTCTCCCAAAGTGGAGCCAAATGGGGATTCAGGGAAAGCACTTCAAAGATTTCCCCCTTTCTTTTTTTATATCTTTACTTTAAGTATTTTCAAGACCTCTGTAAATAATCTGGATATTTTGGACTTTTTGGTTTTACCTTTTTTTTTCCTTTTTGCTCTTGATGTGAAGCTTGTTTTATTATTATTTATTGATGACTTATATTGGTTTATGAATGTTCAGACAGGCATGCAACCAGATATGTTAGAGATGGCCATTTGTAAATTTACAGAAGATGAATTACATGTTGTTGTCCAAGTACCTGTTACTTTGTTCAATGACAATAAAGTTGAATCTAATCTAACCAATCTGATGACTGTTGATACAAAAGGAGGCACATGGAGTTAACGGTCAGGAAAACCAGCTGAGTGAAGAAGGTATTGTGTTTGTTACAGGGGGCTGTCTGTGTGAACTCACAATTAAGCTGGTGTTCTGAAAAGGTCCCAAAAAAAAAACAACAACAAAAAAAAAACCTGGATTTTGGAGTTAGTTGAACCAATGTTAAAATGATAAAGTTATTTTTCAATAGACATTTTTTGTTTTTGTGTGAAAAGAGGGTGGGTGGTGGCAGTGGGGCTCATTGGGTGCTCAGCACCCCTAAAGCTCTGACCCTAGAACCGCCCCTGGTTCCAACCGTAATCAAACACCTGAATCAGCTCAAGCGCTTCGGGATCGCTTGAATATACAAAGGCAGGTGTGCTGAAGCAGGCTGGAACTAAACTCTGCAGGACAGTGGCCCTCCAGGAGCAGGATTGAAGACCTCTGCTTGAGACCATCTGCCACATGCACTAATGTAATGAACGATCTGATGTAAAGTGTTGTGCAAAACAATGTAAAATTACAAGGTTCTGTTTAGAAAAGTCTTTATTGCTGATATTTGACAACTGTTTCAGCAGAAGTTCAGGAGTCTTCAGAAGAATCACTAATCTACAAGAAAGCATAAAATAATAGGATGTAAATGTCATCCGGTCAGGCTTTATTTTTTTGATATGACCAACTGACTTTACAGGATTACATTACAAAACTGTTGCATGACATGGTTCATGTTAGCTTATAGTATGATGATCAATAATTAGCCTTTAATTTAATATTTTGATCTTCTTGCTTTTCTTGTCATCCTCCTACACCTCAAAGAATAAACAGATTTAGTTGATGTGCAGTGTGTGTCAGTCTGAGTTTGATTGCGATCACATCACCTTAATCACAGCAGAACATGATCACGTCATTGAGAGCGGTGTCGTCTCCACTTCTCTGTGACTCTTGTACACGGGTCTGTATGCCACAGATTCGTGTTCCTTCACAGTTTGGACTCCATTCGCCCCAGTCACCCCAGTATGTGCCCAAACTTTCAACCCAATCACCTGTACCATATTTGAACCTGAAATAACCTGAAGTGGGGTGTTTGCCAAAACAGTGGAAAGAATCAACTATTGTCTCCATATGTAAACCTCTTCTTCTTCTTCTTCTTCTTAACTTTTATTTAACTAGGAAAATCACATTGAGGTTAAAACCTCTTTTACAAGTGGGACCTAGTCAAGACAGGGTCAGATAGTAGGATTAAACAGATAACAAGCAACAAAGAACCAAATGCAACATCATCATTAGACAACAGCAAACACAGAAAAACAAATCACCAAGACACAATGTAATGAAAACACCGAAACACAGCATAACAACACAAACATATAGGTATTCCATAATACCCTACATCAGTGTTTCCCAACCCTGTTCCTGGAGGCACACCAACACTACACATTTTCCAACTCTTCCTAATTGATCACACCTGAATCAACTCATCAGCTTGTTAGTAGAGACTCCAAGACCAGAAATATATGGGTCAGATAAGGGAGACATCCAAAATGTGCACTGTTGGTGTGCCTCCAGGAACAGGGTTGGGAAACACTGCCCTACATGGTACTGTTTGCATAAATAACATTATTAGATCATAGGTTTAGTAAGGAGTTAAGTGGTGATAGAATTAGCAAAGCAGCTGCAATTAGCAGTAACCACCTCCTTTATTCTATGTTTAAAATCATTTAGAGAGATGAGGGATTGTAGTTTGAGTTTAGTCTGTACATTATTCCAAGACCAAGGGCCATAATGGAACAAGCTTAGCTTTCCAGCCTCTGTTCTAATAGCAGGCACTTTGAACTGTAGCCAGTTCTGTGACCTGAGATTATGACAACTTCGATATAATAAAAATTTCCTATTTAAATAATTTGGAAGTTTTCCTAAAATGACATTATAAACTAAAATATACCAGTGTTCAAGCCTTTTGCAGGTGAAGAGATGACCATCCTACCAAACTATACAATGTACAATGATGTGTCCTAAAACGTCTCGGTTACGTATGTAACCCTCGTTCCCTGAGTAGGGAACGGAGACGTCTCGTCGGAGGAGTTTCCAACGAATTGGGATCACGCTAGGGAGACCAACTGCCTTCGAGTGAACTAAAACGAGCCAATAAACATTGGCATGCAAGATTTGCATTCCGCGCGCCGCCTACCAGTGCGGGTATAAAAGCGGAAGCAAACGCACGCATCTTTGCTTTTCGCTGAGGAGCCGGACGGTGTCCAGTCCTCCGCGAAGGTGCAGCAGCATGGCGAGGGGACGAGACATCTCCGTTCCCTACTCAGGGAACGAGGGTTACATACGTAACCGAGACGTTCCCTTTCGTGGGAACTCCTACGTCTTGTCGGAGGAGTTTCCAACGAATTGGGATCCCTAACAAAACCCCATGGTGCTGGCCCCTTCCAGCGCCCAGCTTAGCTACCCGCCGGAGCAGTTTCTTATCGTCTTGGCGGGAGCTAGCTAAGAGAATCACACTGCTGTTCTGCAAGACCCTCTCAGTGGATATGGATAACACTGGGAAAGCGTGCCCAACCTGTAGGAGGGGACGCTGCGGAAGCCCCTGGCGCCCGAAGGGAGGCACTGGAATACACATGTGTACTAACCCGTGGGGTAGTGAAACACATGGCAGTCCTTGAGGTAGTCCCAGCCCAAGGGGTGGGAGCGTACTCAGCAAGGATGACAGAAGGGTCTGTCGAGGGGAAGACACGACGCTAGCCCGGAGGGTAGCAGGACCGTGGAGAAAATGGGTCGCCGAAGGGACCACTGGGGGACACCCAGTCTACACACAACTCCACGAGAGGTAATAGACCTGGCGCCGGGCGATCCGCCTCGCCTGGTGCCGAAGGGGTGATGGAGGAACTCACGAGGTTAACCGTATGTTGGGGCACCAACGGAGCAAGAAGACGCACGTATCCGGCCAAGAGGCGGGAATGGCGTAGCAAGCCGACATAACCTAATTCCTTGCGTTACTGGCCGTAGCGAGTACACGGGAGGAAACAGGTTCAACACGGAGGCTATAGAATCTAGCGAACGTGTTAGGTGTCGCCCAGCCCGCAGCTCTACAGATGTCTGTCAGCGAGGCGCCTTGCGCCAAAGCCCAGGAGGAGGCAACACTCCTAGTAGAGTGTGCCCTCAACCTAGGTGGGCAAGGCACGTCCTGGGAATCATAAGCCCGGACGATAGCATCCACTATCCAGTGGGCTAACCTCTGCTTGGAGACAGCCTTCCCCTTCTGCTGGCCTCCGTAACAGACGAAGAGCTGATCTGAGGTCCTGAAGCTTTGCGTTCTGTCCACGTAACAACGCAGGGCGCGGACGGGACAGAGAAAAGCAAGGGCTGGGTCTGCCTCCTCCAGGGGCAGCGCTTGCAGGTTCACTACCTGATCTACAAATGGAGTGGTAGGAACCTTGGGCACATATCCGAGCCGGGGTCTCAGAACAACGTGAGAAAGGCCCGGCCCGAACTCAAGGCACAATTCGTCAACCGAAAAAGCCTGCAGATCCCCTACCCTCTTAAAGGAGGCCAAAGCCACCAGGAGAGCTGTCTTAATAGACAGGATATTTAACTCAACTGTTTGCAAAGGCTCAAAGGGAGGTCTCTGAAGTGCTCTGAGCACTAGAGTTAAGTCCCAAGAGGGTACGGGGTGCGGATTACGAGGCGGATTTAGCCTTCTGGCACCCCTAAGGAATCTGATGACCAGGTCGTGCTTTCCTAATGACTTACATTCTACTGCATCGTGATGTGCGGCAATTGCGGCAACATACACTTTGAGGGTGGAGGGAGACAGCCTTCTCTCCAACCCATCTTGCAGGAAGGAAAGCACGACCCCGATCGGGCAAGTTCGGGGGTCTTCCCGGTGGGAAGAACACCAAGCGACGAACAGGTTCCACTTCAACGTATAGAGGCGCCTCGTAGAGGGGGCTCTAGCGGAAGTGATGGTGTCTACCACAGCCTGTGGTAGGCCACCTAGAACCTCCGCGTCCCGTCCAGGGACCAGACATGAAGATTCCAGAGGTCTGGACGCGGGTGCCATAGGGTGCCCCGTCTCTGAGAAAGTAGATCCTTCCTCAGAGGAATGGGCCAAGGAGGGGCTGTCGCGAGGAGCATGAGTTCCACGAACCAAGTCCGGTTGGGCCAATACGGCGCAACAAGCAGGACCTGCTCCTCGTCCTCCCTGACCTTGCACAAAGTCTGTGCGAGAAGGCTCACTGGGGGAAACGCATATTTGCGAAGGCCCCGGGGCCAGCAGTGTGCCAGTGCATCCGTGCCGAGAGATCCTTCGGACAGGGAATAAAACAGCCGGCAATGGGTCGTGTCCGGAGAGGCAAACAGATCTATCTGAGCGGCTCCCCAAATCCGCTGGACCACCTGGGGATGGAGTCGCCATTCTCCCGGAAGAGGCGGCTGCCGTGAGAGCTCGTCGGCTACACGGTTGAGCGCACCAGGGATGTGAATGGCCCGAAGCGACCTCAGATGCTTCTGACTCCATAGGAGGAAATGGCGGGCGAGTCGCGACATACGACGGGAGCGTAGACCACCTTGACGGTTGATGTACGCAACGGTCGCAGTGCTGTCCGTACGGACCAGTACATGCTTGTGCAGAAGCAGCCCCTTGAGGCGGCACAAGGCTAAACGTACTGCTTGCAACTCTAGGCAGTTGATGTGCCAATGCAGTTGAGGCCCCGTCCACAGACCTGAAACTGCATGCCCGTTGTACGTGGCCCCCCACCCATTGGAAGAGGCATCTGTGAACACTACAGCATGCCTGGACACCTGGACTAGGGGAACTCCGGCTCGTAGAAACGCAGGGTCCGACCAAGGAGTGAAGGTTTGGCGACAGTGCGGGGTAATGTTGACCCGGAATGTGCCGCTCTGCCACGCCCATCTCGGGACTCGGTCGTGAAGCCAGCGCTGAAGCGGTCTCATATGAAGCAGGCCGAGCGGCGTTACTGCGGCTGCGGCTGCCATATGCCCCAGGAGCCTCTGAAACTGTTTCAGTGGGACCGCTGTCCTGCCTCGAAAAGACCTGAGGCAGGTGAGCACTGACTGGACGCGTTCCTCCGTGAGGGACGCAGTCTGGGCGACCGAGTCCAGCTCCATACCGAGATAAGAGATCCTCTGCATGGGGCAGAGTTTGCTCTTGTCCCAGTTGACCTGAAGTCCCAACCGGCTGAGGTGCCGAAGCACCATGTCCCTGTGATCGCACAACACATCTCGCGAGTGAGCTAGAATGAGCCAGTCGTCGAGATAGTTGAGAATGCGAACGCCTTGTTCTCTCATGGGAACAATGGCCGCCTCCGCGACTTTCGTGAAGACACGAGGTGACAGGGCCAGCCCGAAGGGTAGGACCTTGTACTGATACGCTCGACCCTCGAAAGCAAACCGAAGAAACGGTCTGTGTCGAGGAAGAATCGAGACGTGAAAGTACGCGTCCTTCAGGTCGATCGCTGCAAACCAATCCTGGGGACGGATGCACTCGAAAATGCGCTTCTGCGTGAGCATTTTGAACGGGAGTTTGTGCAGGGCCCGATTCAAAACACGCAGGCCAGGATTGGCCGTAACCCACCGCCTTTCTTGGGTACAATGAAGTAGGGGCTGTAAAACCCAGACCTCATCTCGGCAGGAGGGACCGGCTCGATCGCGTCCTTCGCCAGCAGGACATCGATCTCTTTCCTCAAGACAGGGGCGTCCACCGACCGTACACGGGTGAAGTGGATGCCCCTGAATTTGGGAGGCCGGCGTGCAAACTGAATTGCATAGCCGAACCGGACGGTGCGGATGAGCCATCGGGACGGACCCGGAAGCGCTAGCCAGGCTTCCAGAAACCGTCCCAATGAACCCACCCGAACCACCGGCGTACCCGCGGAGGGGCAGCGAGGTGGAAGACAGGGACCCGGCTCTGGTGGCGTTGTAGCGACCGAGAGCGGGGTCTGGGTGCGCCTGACACCAACCTGCTTCCACCGAGGAGCAGACGGCAGAGAAGGCTCGTGGGCGTTCTGCTGCGGACTGCCCGGTGGCGAGGGGAGGGGGAGAGACGAGGAACGAGGCCCTGACTCCTCGTATCCTGGTCTCTGCGCCTCCGGGCCCAGCTGCAGACCGGAGTGACGCAGCCGAGGCTGTGTCACTGCCATCTGCAAGCTGGGGAGAGGGGAACGGGAGTGGTGCAGCTCGGGGGCGGCACGCACTGCCATTCTGACCCTCTCGGACGGAGGAAACTGGTCTTATTATACTGCCAGTCTCGACCGTGAGGGGAAACAAGGAACGAGGCCCGGGGGCATCGAGTCCTGGTTTCCCCTCACCCAGCGAGGGACGAGAGTGACAAGGCCGTAGCCCTCACTGCCATCTGAGCGCTGGGGCCCGTGAACGACTCAGAGGAAGTGGACTGCTCAAACTTTGGGTACCGCTGATTCTGGATAACCAGCGGCGGAACAGAAACGAAATTCTCCACCCGGCCCTCCCCGGGGGAAGGAGTGGTGATGACACGCACTCCCAAAGAGCAGATCGTCACATACTCTGGGTCGCTCCTCTCAGGGTTGTTTCCCTTCCCTTTGCTGGGGGAAAACAAACTCCGAGCAGGCTGGTTTTGAGGTGCTTCTGGACCACCAGTGTGGACATCGTCTAACCGAGGGCCAGCGCTGTGACTAATCACGGTCAGTCACTAAGCACAGCTCAACCCCGAGTTAGAACTACGCATGTGCAGTGGTAGTGAGAGAGGAAAAACTTCTGCAGATTTAGGCATGATTGGCTTGCCATATTGGCACCAAAATGCTTCCATACTGCCAAAATTCTTTACACACATCCGGGCACTTTAGAACAGCCCAGGAAAGTGTGGCTGTTAAGTTTGAATCTTCAGCATGAGAACACACCATTATAATAGGAACTCAGCATCATTTTCAGAGTATAACAGCCCTCTTCCTGGGGCCCCGAATGAAATGCCTGGTCCCTCATGAGAAGGACCAGAAACCCATCCGAAAGCCTCGACGGCACACGGCACGCTGAATGATCAAGCCTTTACGAGAAAGGGGAGACGAACAACGTGCCGACGTGGTCATGCACTCCTGAGAGAACATGAACCACCCACGAACGCAGTCTCAACACACTGATTAGGCATGTGAAACCGTGATCGTGGCCGTCAACCAGGCATGCAAGATAGTGAACGTGGCCATCGCTTTGATGACACACAGCACGCTGGGCGCTCAAGCCTTCAGGCAGGCGAACAACGTGCTGACGTGGTCATGCTCTCACAAGAAAGCATAAACCACCCACGAACACAGTCTCAGCATGTTTGTGATGCGCTAGAGGAGTGAGTGGTTCGTGCTCACTGAAACCCTCAGATCACCAATGTTATTCGCCAAAGTAGCCCTCCTCTGGTGCACCAGAAGAGAAACTAGATCGGGAAATAAGCAAAGGGACTCACCTCATAGAGGCACGCGAGTCTTGATCTTGACCGCGCATCTTGAGCGCTGAATGACGCGCGCTGGGTTGCCGTGACAACCCGCGCTGTCAGCCGGCGCTCGACGGCACACGGCACGCTGAGCGGCTCAAGCCTTTACGAGAAAGGGGAGACGAACAACGTGCCGACGTGGTCATGCACTCCTGAGAGAACAAGAACCACCCACGAACGTAGTCTCACACACTGATTAGGCATGTGAAACAATGAACGTGGCCGTCAAATAAGTTCAGGAAACGATCGCATCCAGAAACACACGAGTGAAACGTCATCCTGAAAAGGACGCGATCTTCACTCGTGTTGCTCTTTCAGGAAGAAAGTACTCTCTCTATCGTGCTGAAGCACACAGGGACCCAACGCGGCAACACAGCGGGGAAACTGCAAGCCCGCTGTGCGCACTCAACCGTTTACCAGCTGTGAAAACAGCTTTTGAATTAACAGCATATAGACGCAGCCGGCAGACAGGAAACCGCGCGGTCGCTGAAACGCCATCTCACCAACACAGAGAGATCCCCTCCCGAAACAGCAGACTCGTAGCTCGTAAGAAAAATACAATCTTAAAGCTTACTCACTCAGAGTGGACACAACCGGTCGGCTCCGAAGCAAAAAGCAAAGATGCGTGCGTTTGCTTCCGCTTTTATACCCGCACTGGTAGGCGGCGCGCGGAATGCAAATCTTGCATGCCAATGTTTATTGGCTCGTTTTAGTTCACTCGAAGGCAGTTGGTCTCCCTAGCGTGATCCCAATTCGTTGGAAACTCCTCCGACGAGACGTAGGAGTTCCCACGAAAGGGAACTAGAGTTAGTGACATATCTAAGAGCTGAATGATAAAGGTGGTCTAGTTTGGACAAAGTGGACAACGAGGCAAACCTATAGATTGCATCCCCATAATCTATCTGTGACAGAAATAGTCCAGCAACTAAGCGTTTTCGTGAAGCCAAGGACAAACAGGACTTTAGCCTATACAGAAAACCCAATGTGAATTTTAATTTCTTTGCAAGATAATCAACATGGTATTTAAAATTAAGTTTTTTGTCCATCCAGATTCCCAGATATTTATAATTATCTACAGACTGGATACAGACTCCATCCAGTGAAGCGATGGAGAGAGGTGGCAACTTTAATCGCCCCGTATTAAAAACCATAACTTTAGTTTTATGTGGGTTTAACAGCAGCTTCAAATCTATTAGCGCATGTTGCAGTGTGTCAAAATCTGCTTGCACATTTGCAAAGGCCAACTCAGCTGTAGGGGCACAGGAGTACAGAACTGTATCATCTGCATACAGATGATACTTACAAAATTTAAAATCATCACATATATTATTGATATAAATTAGGAAAAGCAAGGGTCCCAAGACTGAACCTTGTGGAACACCCTTCGTAACAAAGACTGGGTTAGACAATTCTTTCCATTTTTAACCATTTGTGAACGATTGGACAAATAACTATGAAACCATTTGACCGCATTACATCCAATGCCAGATCTCAGCAAGGTGTTAACAAGCAGTGGATGGTCCACAGTATCAAAAGCCTTTGTGAGGTCTATGAACAGAGAAACACAAATACATTTTTTATCTATGGCCTCTTTGAGGTCATCCATGACTTTTAACGTGGCAGTTATTGTACTATGCCCTGACCGGAACCCAGATTGCATATCATTTAAAATGTTATGCGAGTGCAAGTATGATTTAAGTTGGATGGCAACTAATGACTCCAAAATTTTTGAAAGAACAGAAAGATTGGAGATCGGTCTGAAATTGTTCATATCGTATCGATCGCCAGCTTTGAATAGGGGTGTAATATAAGCTTGCTTCCAGATGGTTGGAACCTTGTTAAAACATAATGTCATGTTAAAAATATGAGTAATAGGCTCAGCTATGACCGGACCAGCCACCTTTATAAGAAAGGGATCCAGACCGTCAGGTCCAGGCGCCTTTTTAGGGTCTATTGAATTTAGTAATTGCAGAACATCTTGAACTTGAAATGCTTCCAAGTTAAATGAGAAAACAGAGGATGAGGATGTAGATATCAAAAACATTCTGAACGATCAACTGAGATTGATGGAAGCTGCTGATCAAATAAATGACCTGCCTTCTCAAAATGATCGTTAAAAGCATTTAATATGTCGATTTTATCTGTGATAGTTACATTTCCAATATTCAATTGTTGTGGAAAGTCTGAAGCTTTTTTGTTCTGCAATACTTTAATTGTTTTCCAGAATTTAGATGGATTATTAAAATTATCATTAATTGAAGTAAGATAATAATTTGATTTAGAGGTCCGAATGGCTGAGGTACATTTATTTCTCAAAGTTCTGAAGAGTTGCTAAAGAGTCTGAAGAGATCTACATTACTCCTGGTCCTCCTAGCTAGGGACCACTGTTTATTTCTTGATTGAATCAACTGGGCTAATTCTTGAGAAAACCAAGGATTATCCCTGTTCTTTATTCTATGCTTTTTGGAAGGAGCGTGTTTATTTGCGATCAATAGAAATTGTTGCTGAAAAAAAGCAACAGCTTCACCTACGGTAGGAATCAGTATAACACGATCCCAATTTAGTCTTGCCAAATCAGATAAAAATGCCTGCTCTGAGAAGTTTTTAAAATAGCGTCTTAAAACAGTGAGACCCTTAAGTTTAGGTGTTTTGGTGTTTCTCACACATCCTATTACACAATGGTCACTCATATCATTTGCGAACACACCTATTGCTGTGTATTTATGAGCCCTGTTGGTGAGAATAACATCCAACAGGGTGTCACTAAGCTTAGGTGGATTTAGTCTGGTGGGGCTGTCAATAAGTTGTACTAAATTTAAAGAATTACAGACCTGCTTAAAATTATGTGATTTGTCACTGAGCCAATCCCAATTTAAGTCACCAAATAAAATTATTTCTGAATTATTTAACCTAGACAACAGTCGACAATGTTTCATTAACAGCAGAAGGAGGCCTATAGCAACCAATGATAGTAAATGGAGCATTTGCTACCTTAATGTCTAATGCAATAAGTTCAAACTTTTGGGACTGAATGGGAAAGTAAAACAGACGCAGGAAATTTTTGAGATACATAAATAGCTACACCACCTGCACGCCCTTTCCGATCTGTTCTATAAACATTATAACCACCAACACAAATAACATCATCAGGAACAGAAGGTTTAAGCCAAGTTTCAGAGATCACAACAATATCTGGATTAGCAGACATGAACCACGTTTTCAATAAATCCATTTTAGGTAATAAACTTCTAGCGTTCATGTGTAGAAAACCAATTCCATGCCTATTAGCAAATTCAGTACGCGTTGAAAGATGATGTAAATTGATGTGGGCCTCGAGTCAGTTCACTAGTGTAAAAGCGTAGAGCTTCTGTTGTTGTACGTCACACACGCATCACCCACATGACCAGCTTTTGTTTTTAATAACTTTTCGGGGCTGGCAAGTGTCAATCCCTGAAGAAGCCTATGGAGGAGTGATCCAGCTCTCAGATTTAATCAAAAATACCTTAATTCGTGTCCCGAAGATGAATGAAGGTCTTACGGGGTTGAAACAACATGAGGGAGAGTAATTACTGACAGAATTTTTATTTTTGGGTGAACTATCCCTTTAATTAAGCTTGAACTTAAGCAATACCAAACTTAATTCATTTGGTAAAATGTATTACGATTACAAGAAATAACATTTTCACACATGGCCCCTAAAATTTCCTCCACCGACTTCGTCTGGATGCCATCCGCTGTCTATTGATTTGAAAAGATTAAACCATTACACAAAGGTGAAAATTTCATCTTTTGACAAATTATTAAAACATTATTTCAATAATGTATACAGTAGTCAAATGTGCTGTGTAATAACCACAGTTACATATCTAGTTAACTATGCTTCTTAAGTTTAATGTTATATATTTATTTAAAGATAAAATAAAAACAACTCAGCGTACCTTCTGCATCCATGTGCTCTGACATCCCCTCTCCCAAGTCAGTGGGGTTGCAATGTGCTGCATCTGATTGAAATTTTTAGAAAAAAAAAAGAAAGACAGAAAAAACCCTTATGACTACTGTTTTGCACCAGCAGGGTACAGGAGAGCCGTCGCTGAATCCAGTCAACCTTCTCATTGCTGTTATCCCCTGCGGTTTGAGTCTGCTCATTACGACAAAGTTAACTTGTGCATTACTGCCCTATATCAGCAGATTCCTGAGGACCGCCGCTGTATCCAGCCGACTGTGTTATTGCTGTTACACTCAGTGGGTCGAGTCTGCTTGGTACCTTCATTGACCTGATCACCTGCGTATTGCTGCCTTGCCCTAGGAGTCTAGAAGGCCGTCTGCCGCATCGAATTCATCTGCCCACGGCCGCCTCGCCCCGGCGGAGTCCGGACGGCCCTCCTACCTTTTCCAGCCATCTGGTTATTGTTGTCCTGCATTGGCGGGGCCCAGTGCACCAGCTAACACAGTAAGCCAACACGCCTGTCATCTCACCCCTGCGAAACCTAAAGCTTCATCTGGCCACTGGCTAACAACTCCGAGCGCTCTATCATCCCACGGCATCCACCCCAAGACTTTCTTTTAACAAAGATATTAAATGAAGAATATTTCCTTGTTTTAACCCTCTGGGGACCAAGGGGTTTTTGGGGCCCTTGGGATGTTTTGACATGCACTGACATTTGTGCTTTTTTCAGTTATTTATAAACATGTTAATGGCAAAGGTGTAAATTCACTCTATATAGCACAAACGGGGCTACCATAATATGTGAGCAACATGTATGTACATGTTTGTATTTTTGAGAGAATATTATTTATGCATGGTTATTGAAAAAACTAAAAATAAAAGTTTCTGAAATAAGGCCACAAAACACATATTGATTATTTCTTCACAAGACTTTTGAAAATTGTATCACATAGTCTAGAATATTTGCTTCAAAACTATGTGAGAATCATCCTGACTACTCATTCAGATAAGTCAATAAAGTCTTTTAGAATGTGTATGACGTGTTTTGTTTGAGAAAGCTTTATGCGAGTAGGCGTGGATCTCTCATTACTATGTATGGCATTTCACACCTGAGAAAGACAAAGACCCTCCCATAATGGCCCTATTAGGTGTGCTATCAGGCCATATCATTATGAGGAGCCTTGCACAAAGAATGAGGAGATTTAAAAAAGAATGGCTTTTAGATTGTTTGAATTTATTTACAACACACACACACACACACACACACACACACACTGCTTAGAATAAGTGAACACACTCATGCTAAAGTTGACTAAAAAGAGGAATAAAAAATCTTAAAATACAGGGTGCATATGTCTAGACACTTCTATCACACCCTTCACCATATAGACATGGTTTTATTTCAGTTCAAAGTTCAAAGTTAGAGTTGGAAACATCTTGAAAAGAAAATTGTCTTTTTCCATAAATGTCTTAGTTTGATCATACATATTTCAAAGTTGAGGATTCATTATTTTGATATAGCTTGCATTGGAACAAACACTATAATATCTTAGTTGATTAGTTTATTGACAAAACATACTATATATTTAACATATGAGCAGAAACTCCTAACAAAAGCTTATTTGATGTCTATTTTAGACTAGTCAACGAAATGTTTTCTTTTATTTCGTCTGTAAGAGTGCGTATCTGTGTGTTCATTCATTCATTCATTCACACACACACACACACACACACACACACACACACACACACACACACACAGAAACATGATTCACATTTAAACAGTATGCTATTTTTCCGTTTACAGACACTAACGTTATTCTATATCGCGATTAGAACAAAGCACACGCATAAAACACTTACTTCTCAGCTGAATCTGTTGCTCCTCCTCGTGGTGAAAATAGGCTAAACCAGCACTTGTTCTGAGGTAGGTAAATGTCCCAGGATTGTTCCTCATATATATTGCAAGACGACAGTAGATTAATCTGACTAAAAAATATAGTGTGTTTTCAGAGTTTATGGGCGTTAACGCGTCTCAATGTGTTGCTTCACATATTTGCGTCTGAATAGCGCGTGCTCTCCGTGGGCGTGTCACATTACCAGAATAATGAGCTGAGAGAAAGATAATTAGACCGGCTGACACGTCTCTCTTTTTATATAGATGACATAAACGGAGAATATTTATTTTAGTTTTGAATCGGATCATTTAAAAGTACAAACTCAAATGATTTAAAAGATATATTGCTTATAGCTGGGTGAATAGTATTTGCTGAGTTTTGTTGAAGATTAGAGACGTGCTCCAGAAAAAAAGTTCACGGTGACTGAGAGGCAGAACGCACACCCTGTTTATTTTCTTTATTTTACAAAAGCACAATATTTTATTTCGATTGTATGTGGGCACATAAAAAAGTAGACATTTAACAGATTATTTTCTCATATTTCTTAACTCTATATGAACAGAAATGATGGTAGTACTTTAAGTCTATTTTTCTGCTATGTGAAAAAAAACAAGCAAAACGCGCCGGCGCGTTTCTGGTCCCCAGAGGGTTAAAAGTGACATCCTTGTTCCTTGGTGTTTGTTGGGTGGGATACGTGTTGTTCCTTTGGGAGGAGGAAGTGACGGTTGGGCTGGGTGCCCCCGGCCTGTGACACTTGGCGCAGTCGGCAGGATTTTCTCCCTGGGTTGAACAACCGTAGTCCCCTGACGATTCCCGAAACCGATGGCTCTGCTACACGTCCCTAGGTGAGGCCTGTGTTCATGGGGACTCCCTGGGCACAGAAGTTTGGAGGACCGGGCTCTGAGTTGGGCTTCCAGGAATGGAAGACCCAGATAGAATATTTGGGTGGCTTGCAAGGGCTGAGCGAGTCACAACAGCTGCAGTTGGTCCTGGGGTCTTTAGAAGGCGAGGCAAAAAGGGAAGTGCAAGCGGCACCAGAAGACAAACGAAATACCGCAACGGCTGTGTTCAAGTATCTGTCCGGCCTCTATGGGGACAACACCCCAGTGGCTGTTTTGCGGTCCCAGTTCTTTAACTGCAAACAAGGGCCCCGACAATCTTTGCGCTCTTTTTCCTTACAGTTGCGTGAGCTGTTTGCCCGGTTGAACCGAAGGCGGGATCATGGTCTGGGTGGAGAGGAGGCCCTGTTGTGCGACCAGTTTCTTCTTGGGTTGAGAGAAGGTCCCGTCCGTCAGAACCTAAGACTGCAGCTTCGCCAGAACCCCGATCTGACCTTTGAGCAGATCTGTAATGAAGCCATGGCCCTGGAGCAAGACCACGCTGAGGGGAGTGAACCACTGGTGTGTATGGCCACCAGCGGTGCCACAGGCTCTTCTGTTCCACCCCCAGAGGCTGATTGGAAACGTGAGCTGCGCGCAGAGATTCTGGCCGAGGTAAAGGAGCAGATGACAGAGCTATCTAAGACGCTCCTAGAAGAGCTGCGCTGGGGACGACCTGCCAGTCCGCCACCACGGGAGAGGGCTTATTCGGATGGAGGGCGGAACCCCGACCCCACCAAAATCGACCTGCGGGCTCTAGGTTGCAGTGGGACGAGCAGGGTAGGCCGATATGCCTGCGCTGCGGCACAGCGGGCCATGTCAGTCGACATTGCACGGTTCGTGCTTCTCAGGGGGGTTTTTTAGCTTTACCGGCTACTGTGGAGCAAGTAGCCGGATCCCCTGAAGTTGGCTCCGCACCTTTCCCTAACGATGTGATAATTGGTCAGTGTCCTGTAGTTAATGTCCAGATTAATGGGCATACTGTTAAATGCCTTGTTGACACGGGATCACAAGTTACCTTGCTTTCAAAGAGCTTATGCGATGAACTTTTTGAGGTACAGAAGCTACAGGGGGCCGAGGCGCCATGGCTAACCTTGCGGGGAGCTAACGGACTGGACATCCCGTATATCGGCTATGTAATAGCTGACTTCCACGTTCAGGGCGTCAGGGTGCCAGAGAAGGGGGCAGTGGTAGTTAAAGACCATTGTCTGGGTGCCCATCGTGCCTTGCTGGGTATGAACGTCCTCTCCGTCTGCTGGGAAGAGCTTTTCAAGGGCCAACAGGGACAGACTGCCCCATCCCACGACCCCCCTGGCAGTAGGGAATGGGAGCACATTTTTGCGGATTGCCACCGGATCCAGTTCAATCGGATGCAGCGGGAGCATGAAGACACTGCTCGGGTGGCCTGCCGTTACGCCATCTCCATTCCCCCTAGGAGCGAGACCCTGGTATGGGCCAGGTTGCCTGCACGGAAGTACGGACAAGATAACTGGGTCTTGGTGGAGCCACATCGGGATTGCCAAGACATCGAAGTAGCCCGGGTGGTGGCCACGGTACGTGGGGGTCGTGTTCCAGTGAGGGTACGAAACGTGCAACCATACCCGGTCCATCGCCACCAAGGGCTGGCGCGAGTCTCGGTGGTAAAGCCAGAACAGATTCGTGGGGAGAGAGACCTGCGCTTTGACCAAGTAGGTGCAGGGGTGGTTGAGGTGGGCATTATGCAGGTCGGCCACGAGGCCAGCGAGTTAACTGGAAGTCTTCCAGAACATCTAATTTGCGAGTCTCTGCGGGGGAACAGCTTGGAGGAAGAACAGCAATGCCAACTACGAAGCCTCCTGGGGAAGTGGCAACATGTTTTCTCCACCTACGAGGAGGATTACGGTTGCACTAACATTGTCTGACATCAGATCCCCACTGGAGAGGCCGCCCCCATCCGTGAAAGATACCGGCCGGTACCACTTACCCTCTATCAAGAAATTCGCACTCTTCTACAGGGCATGCTGGAAGGAGGCATCATTCGGGAGAGTAGCAGCCCATGGGCTGCTGGAATAGTTCTGGTGCGGAAGAAGTCAAGAGCTTGGAGGTTTTGCGTCGACTACCGGAAGCTCAACCAGGTGACAAAAAAAGATGCATTCCCTCTTCCGAGGATCGAGGACTCCCTCACCAGCTTGACCAAGGCAGCATGGTACTCCACCCTTGACTTAGCTAGCGGGTACTGGCAAGTGCAAGTAGCAGAGGATGATAGGGAGAAAACAGCTTTCACTACACCCTTTGGTCTTTTCGAGTGGGAGAGAATGCCCTTTGGCCTGTGCAACGCTCCCGCCACCTTCCAGCGGCTGATGCAGCGTTGCTTGAGCGGACAGTTGGTCGACTCCACCCTAGTGTACCTCGATGATGTCATCGTTTTCTCCCCTGATTTTCCTTCTCATCTCCGGCATTTGGAAGAAGTGTTCCGGGCCATGGAGCAGTATGGCCTAAAGTTGAGACCTGAAAAGTGCCAGCTATTACAAAAAGAAGTCAAGTACTTGGGCCATCGTGTAAGCAACGAGGGGATTTCGCCAGATCCTGAGAAGGTGACTGCAGTCCAGGGCTGGGAGCTGCCCAAAACAGTGCGGCAGGTGAGGTCGTTCCTAGGCTTCGTGGGGTATTACCGACGATTCATCCAGGGCTTTTCGAGGATAGCCAAGCCCCTAAATGAACTGCTAGTCAGTACCGGGCGCCATCGTGGCCGTACTTCCCCGTCTGTGGTATGGAGTCCTGAGTGTGAGTCGGCCTTCCAACGATTGAAAACTGAGCTCCTGCGGTCCCCAATCTTAGCGTATGCTGACTTCTCACAACCATTTGTGCTATTTACAGATGCCAGTAACGTCGGCCTTGGAGCAGTTTTGTCCCAGAAGCAAGAGGGAGTAGAGAAGGTTATCGCTTACGCCAGCAGGAGCCTCCACCCAACTGAGAGGAACGACTCCAATTACAGTTCGTTCAAGCTGGAACTTCTTGCAATGAAGTGGGCCATGAGCGAGAAGTTCAAGGACTACCTGTGGGGTGCAAAAATAATTGTGGTGACTGATAACAACCCCCTCATCCATCTCCAAACAGCAAAATTGGGGACAGTAGAACAGCGGGGGATGCAGCAGTTGGCAAACTATGATTTCCAGATTCAATATCGGCCGGGGCGGGAGCACACTAATGCAGATGTGCCTTCTAGATTCCCGGTTGGAGATGGAGGAACAGCGACATCGACCGCCCCACGGGAGGAGCACCTGCTGGTAGGGGTAGTGGAAGCACCGGGGACCAGCCATGAGACTGTCCCTGCCAGTTGGGGCTGGGATCCGGTCCGATGGGAGGGCCTACAAAGGAGGGACAAGGACCTTGCGATGGCCCAGGAATACCTGGGGCACCGGATGCTGCCCTCCGCCGCAGAGAGGAGAACCCATTCCCCAATATTGAGACAACTGCTGAGCCATTGGACAAGGCTGAGCCTGCGAGAGGGGGTCATTTGCAGAACTGTACAGGACACCGCAACCCACGCTGAGGTGTTCCAGTTGGTTGTGCCCCAGAGTGAAGTCATACCCCTCCTGAGGGCCTATTATATTCAGCTTGGCCACCAAGGCCAGGAACGGACGCTGTCCCTTCTCAGGAGGAACTTTTACTGGCCAAAGATGGAAGACTCGGTTACCGCGTTCATTCAGGGCTGCCCCCGTTGTCTCCTTTTCAAGTCCAAGCAAGATGGGAAAGCTCCGCTAGTACCCATGCTCCCCAGAGCACCCCTCCATATTATTGCCATAGATTTTCTGTCCCTGAGTCGGCCCATGGACCGATATCAAAACATCCTTGTGATCACTGATCTCTTCACGAAGTACGCCTGGGCTATCCCCACCGTCGATCAGACAACCGCCACCACAGCCAGGGTCCTCTGGGGTACTGTGTTCCAGGCTTTTGGGTGTCCAGAAATCCTACATTCTGACCAGGGTCCAGCCTTTGAAGCCCGAGTAATTCAAGAACTCTGCCAGCTCTACGGAAGCCGGAAGACGCATACCACCCCTTACCATCCCCAGTGTAATGGGCAGTGTGAGCGTTTCAACCAGACATTGTTGAGCCTATTGGGCACCCTAGAAGTAGAACAACAGAACCGGTGGGTAGAACATCTTCCTTTTCTTCTACAAGCTTATAACAACAGTGTCCATAGTACCACAGGATATGCCCCCACTTATTTGATGTTTGGGAGGCATGTGCGCCTGCCCATTGATCTACTTTCAGGTACGGCAGGGACGGACCGAGAGCAAGGCACGACGGAGTGGGTGAGCCAACACCACCAGAGGCTATATTATGCCTACGGACGGGTCACTGAACATCTCGGTACAGCAGCTGCCAAGAATAAGCGGCTGTACAACTGTACAGCCCGAGAAGCCCCTCTCCTTCCTGGAGAGCGCGTGCTGATCCGTGACAGTCGTCGCCAAGGCAAAGGTAAACTTAGCGCTCGATGGGAGGCCACACCACATGTGGTAGTATGCTGTCAACGGCCGGATCTGCCGGTGTATAGGGTCCGCCCAGAGGGACAACCAGGCCCCGAGCGGGTGTTGCATCGAAACCTGCTCAGACCCTGCCCCAATTACCTGAGGACAAACGTGGAGCGGGAAGAGGAGCCAGAGACCCTACGACAACCACTGGTGGGGTGGGCGTTGGTTCCGGCTGGCCCCGGGCAAGCGAATGGAGAGATTCCACCCCAACCCAGACGTTCTCAACGGGACACACAGGGGCGGCCCCCACCGAGGTATGGCAACTGGACTTCCTAATTGGGGTTCTAGGGACTAGAACCAAGTAGTGGGGGAGAGTGTCACGGGGTGACAATGTGCAGAGGAGGCGGAACCATGATTAACACGGTGAGTGTCCCTGGGGGAATTAGTTGACATATACATAGCCGGGACAGGATGGTCGAACTTCCGGTTTTTGGTAAACAAACTAATCACGAGTAACTCGTAATGGGAAACTAGAAACAGGTGCACGGGTTGATCGAATTACGATTGCGATTGGCGCTTATGCTGTTTAGAAGACTTCAAATATCCTAAGGATCGGAGTATGAGAAAAAAAAAAAAAGAAAAACGGCAGCGCGGTGGGCTTGGAGAGACGGTTGGGTCGTGGTTGTTGTGGAACGGGCGAAGCGTCTGGACGATCTCAAGCTGGGGCGAGTTAGAGGCGGATGGATCTATGACTAAATGTGGAGCCTGAAAATTGCATCTATAGCAACCTGTCCTGTGGACACCGGGAGACCGAGGATACGTGTCCCCGCCAGATAAGTGCTTGCTTTATACTGTGGTGACTAAATCTACCTTTGTGTGGCGTTCTGCTGGGAATTTCTATGCTTATTTCGTTATCGTACGATACGACAGGATAGCCACGTGACTCTGCCCTGTGAGAGAAACTACTCCCTACGTTGATTACACAGTGTGCTTTTGTATGGGGCTTTGTTTGTAGTGGTTAGATGCCATACGCGTTGGTTGGAGTGCCCACCTCAAGGGAAAACACTTCGAGTGCAAGTTCTTCACGAGTGACTTTAACCTGAGTAGTTTTTCTCCATGATGCATTAGCATGAGGCTGCTTATTACATCAAATTGACCTGTTAACCTGCACACTATCGTCTTGTACCAGTAGAACCCAGAGTGTTGTCACTACATCCAGCTAACCTGTTCATTGTTTCACCCCTGTGGCTTGGTGAGTCTGATTTTTACACCAAATTGATCTGCTAACTGAGTACTGCTGCCCTGTATCCACAGAGCCTAGAGAGCCGCCGCTGCATTCAGTCAACCATCTCGTTAGTGTTACGTCTAGTGGTTTGAGGCTGTTCATTACATCGAATTGACCTGTTAACCTACACACCATCTTCCTGTACCAGCAGAGCCCAGAGTGTTGTCACTGCATCCAGCTAACCTGTTCATTGTTTCTCTCCTGTGGCTTGGTGAGTCTGATTGTACACCAAATTGATCTGCTACTGAGTACTGCTGCCCTGTATCCACAGAGCCTAGAGAGCCGCCGCTGCATTCAGTCAACCATCTCGTTACTGTTACGTCTAGTGGTTTGAGGTCTTTACGTCTTTATTCTTTCAGGTGTAGGAGGATGACAAGAAAAGCAAGAAGATCAAATTATTAAATTAAAGGCTAATTATTGATCATCATACTATAAGCTAACATGAACCATGTCATGCAACAGTTTTGTAATGTAATCCTGTAAAGTCAGTCGGTCATATCACAAAAATAAAGTCTGACCGGATGATCAGGACATTTACATCCTATTTTATGCTTTCTTGTAGATTAGTGATTCTTCTGAAGACTCCTGAACTTCTGCTGAAACTGTTGTCAAATATCAGCAATAAAGACTTTTCTAAACAGAACGTCTCAGGTTACGTCTGTAACCATAGTTCCCTGAGAAAGGGAACGAGACGATGCGTTGAACGCTTTGGGAACGCCCCCGGCATGAATGCGTCTGAAGCATCTATGTCAACTAGTCCAATGGAAAGAATGAGCGTCACGGGCGGGTGACGTCATGACCAGGAAGGGATAAAAGCACATCCGGTGCGGACCGGCATTAGCTTCGAAAAATTGCCGAAGCAAGCCGATCACAGGGATGCAGGAAGTATGGCAGGGTGACGCATCATCTCGTTCCCTTTCTCAGGGAACTATGGTTACAGACGTAACCTGAGACGTTCCCTATCGAGGGAACTCGCGATGCGTCGAACGCTTTGGGAACGAGAATACCCAAAACGCCAGACTTACAAGTAACTGAGTGTCAGACTGTTGTAGCTAAGCACTAAGCACCTGAGAACCTGGGGCAGCATCCAGGTCTAAGCTGTAAAACCTAACGAATGTGAGCGGAGAGGACCAGCCTGCCGCATCACAAACGTCTTGAAGAGAAACCCCAAATAATAAGGCTTTAGAAGCCGCCATACCCCTAGTAGAGTGAGCTTTGACCGCCAAAGGACACGGCTGGTCAGAATACTCGAATGCAAGTGAAATAGCCTCAACTATCCACTTACTAACTGTCTGTTTAGAAGCAGGAAGACCTTTCTTAGGAGATCCAAAGCAAATAAATAACCGGTCGGACTTCCTCCACGAAGACGTCCGATGAACATAAGTGTCCAGTGCTCGCACTGAACACAAGAGGTTCAGCCTTTCCTGGTCCGCCGAAGTAAAAGGAGGAGGACAGAACGCCTGCAGCACAATAGGCCTCGGAATCAAGGTCGGCACCTTAGGGACGTATCCCTGTTTTGGATATAGGAAAGCCTTGACCATCCCCGGTGCAAACTCAAGGCAGGTGGGGGAAACCGAAAGGGCCTGAAGATCTCCAACTCTCTTTAGGGACGAAATAGCTAGCAGAAAGATAGTCTTAAGGGTAAGAAATTTATCTGAAACCGAATCTAAGGGCTCGAATGGAGCCCTAGACAGGCCTTCTAGTACTATGGCAAGATCCCAAGCTGGCACCTTAGTGCGAATTGCAGGCCTCAGCCTCAGTGTGCCACGAAGGAAACGTGTAATCAGGGGGTCTCGACCCAAAGATGTACCCCCCACAAGAGCGTGGTAAGCCGCGATGGCCGCCACGTAAACCTTGAGCGTGGAAGGACATAGACCTGACGTAAAGCGCTCCTGCAGGAACTCGAGTACTGTGTTCACAGAACAGTTAACCGGATCCCACTGATGTCGGTGACATCATACAGAAAAAACTCTCCACTTAAGCGCATATAATTTCCTAGTAGCTGGAGCTCTGGAGCTTAGAATGGTCTCAACCACCTCAGTTGAAAGACCACTCTCTATTAGTTGGGCCCCCTCAAAGGCCAAACCCACAGGTTCCAAATCTCTGGTCGAGGGTGGAATATTGTGCCCCCGGCCTGAGACAGAAGGTCTCTCCTGATCGGGATCTCCAAGGGAGGACCGTCTAAGAGATGGATCAGGTCCGTAAACCAGATCCGACTTGGCCAGCGTGGTGCTACTAACAGTAGGCTTATTCCGTACCGGCAGACTCGCTCCAGAACTCCTGGGAGCAGAGCAACAGGGGGAAACGCGTACAGACGTAGCCTCGGCCACGTCTGCACCATAGCATCCAGCCCCAGGGGGGCTGGGTGAGTAAGGGAGAACCACAGTGGACAGTGCGTCGTGTGCTGAGACGCAAACAGATCCATCCAAATTTTCTCCACTGCCTCGGGGTGGAGTCTCCAGTCACCTGGCCTCAGCTCCTGCCTCGACAGGATGTCTGCTCCAATATTCTGGTCCCCAGGAATATACACTGCCCTCAGGGAGAGTACCTTCCCCAGAGACCACAGGAGGATCTGGTGCGCCAGTTTGCAAAGCGGACGCGAACGCAGACCCCCCTGGCGGTTCAGATAAGAGACCACTGATGTGTTGTCTGTACAGACGAGCACATGATGGCCCCTCAGGTCTGGGAGGAACTGCCTCAACGCATTGAAGACAGCCATCATCTCCAGGCAATTTATGTGCCAAGAAAGATGATGACTCTTCCACAGACCCTGAACCGAGCGGCCTTCCATTACCGCTCCCCAGCCGGTGAGGGAAGCATCTGTCGAGATAGTAACTCGATGGCAAAGTGCTCCCAACACCGGACCCTGGGTTAAGAACCAGTGCTTCCTCCATATAACCAAGGCGCGGAGACACCGCCGCGTGATCTTGATCATACGAAGTGGGTTTCCCCTCGGGGAGAACCCTCTGGTCCTGAGCCACCACTGTAAAGGTCTCATGTACAGCAGGCCAAAAGGTATCACGTTGGACGCTGCTGCCAAAAGACCCAACAATCTCTCGAACTGTTTTACAGTGCGTGACTGGCCTAGCCTCAGCCCTGTTGTGGCAGTCAGGATAGCAGCTACACAAGCGGGCGATAGAGTGGCCCGCATCGTCACTGAATCCCATACTACACCAAGGAAAGTGGTCCTCTGTACTGGAGAAAGCACACTCTTCTTGGTATTGAGCCTCAACCCCAACATCTGCATATGAGCGAGAACGACACCTCGGTGCCGAACCGCCAACTGCTCTGATTCCGCTAGAATCAGCCAGTCGTCGATGTAGTTCAGAATACGTATGCCCTGTAGCCTGAGCGGGGCTAGAGCTGCATCTACGCATTTCGTGAACGTGCGGGGTGATAAAGCTAGACCGAAAGGAAGAACCCGATACTGGTATTCTTTGCCCCCGAAAGAAAACCTTAGGAACTTCCTGTGCTGAGGGAGGATGGAGACATGGAAGTAGGCGTCCTTCAGATTTATCGTGACAAACCAGTCCTCGGATCTGATTTGAGTCACGATCTGTTTGAGTGTCAGCATCTTGAACTTGAGTTTCTGTACTGACCGATTTAGCAGACAAAGATCTAAAATGGGACGCAACCCTCCATCCTTTTTTGGAACAATGAAATAACGGCTGTAAAAACCCGACTCTCGGTCGAGTGAGTACACCTGTTCTATAGCTTCCTTCGCTAACAGGGCCTTTACCTCTTGCTCCATTACCAGAGCCTGCTCGGGATGCACCACTGTGAGCAACACCCCGTTGTATCGAGGAGGACGAGAACCAAATTGGATTCTGTAACCTTTCTCTACAATCCGCAGGACCCACCGAGAAATATTTGGCAGTAGCTTCCACGCTGCCAGAAAATCTACTAAGGGAACCAGCCTCTCGAGGCTGGTCTCTGGTGTTAACGAGACGGCCAGTTCTGGAGCCTGAAACATAATGGCAGGAACTACCTGAACTGGCTGCTCTAGAACCCCCCTCAGAGGGTGCGAAACTGATGCAGTGCCGCAGCATAGCATCAGCGACTCGCTGGAGACTGCTGCGCCCTGAAGCACCGTGGGTGGCAGGGTTGGCAGAACGGTCTCGTGAGGACCCCGAAGTGGGACGGGCACCGTATACTGAGGTGTACACCGCTTCACTTCGGTCGGGGCTGTCCTCACAGGCCTGACGCCAGTGGCATCAGGACCTCTTTTTTTGAGCCGAAGTCTTCTTCGCCTGAAGAACGGTCCTCAGATCCGGCTTCGACATAGAAGACTTCGACTGAGAGTGCTGCGCCTTTTTCCAGTGTTTCTGTGGAGGTGCACGAGACGCAACACTCTCTTTCTGTTGCACACGATATGATGAGCTCGATGGCTGGGGCTGCTCACGCCCAGCAGCCCCAGGGGACTGGACACGGCGAGGGAGAAACTTTTTAAAAGCATCAGATTGCTTCTTAGATTCCTGAAATCTCTCGACGACCGCATGAACTGCGTCGCCGAAGAGACCCGAAGGCTCAAGTGGAGAATCTAATAAAAAGGTACGATCTCTCTCTTTTAAATCGGCCAGATTTAACCATAGATGTCTCTCAGTAGCTACCAGGGCTGCCATAGACCGCCCAATTGCCCTGGCGGTCTCCTTAGTAGCTCTGAGAGACAGATCGGTGGCCCGACGAAGTTCTCGAACCTCGTCAGGACCAACTCCCTCGCTGTTATCCAGGTCCCCCAGCAGGTCAGCCTGGTAAGCCTGGAGCAATGCCATAGTGTGAAGACATGCTCCAGCTTGACCTGCTGCCGTATAAGCTTTACCCACTAAAACCGATGTTGCTTTAAGTGGTTTAGTGGGCAGGGCTGAGGTCTTTAGTGACGATGCTGGACCAGGTGACAGATAGCTGGCTAGTGTCTGTTCAGCCTGGGGCATCGCCTCATAACCGTACTCTTTCAACCCTCTTATTTTAGAATACACATTAACTTGAGGGCTGAAAAGACGTGATGAATACGGCTTATTCCACGATTTAGAGATTTCATTGTGCAAATCGGGAAAAAAGGGGAAGCCTCGTGGGGAGATGATGTGGTAGAAGAAAGGAAACGCTCATCTAATTTACTTTTGGGACGAGCGTCCCTTTTCTCAGCTGGCCATACAATATTTAATCTATCAACAGCGCGAGACATCACCTCCACCAGCTCATCATATGCTGGGGAAATAGACGGCGAATCTACTTCGACAGTGTGTGTGCTTTCACTCTCCATACTCATAACATCAACCTCCTCGGAGGAAGAGCACTGAAGTAATGGAGGGCTCTCTCCCCGGGCGGAAGAAGTCGCAGAGCGGGCTTCCGACACCGGGAGGAGAGCACTGGATCTTCCGGGTAAGGAAGGAGAAAAGGCCCTCGGACCCGTCTCCAACCCCTCCGAAAGATCCTTTTGCGATCCTCAGGAATGCATTCTCCGCGCCGCCTCGGCAGACGCGGGTCCTGTACCCTGAGGATCGCGAGCCTGCCCACTCTCGTCAAAGAGTGACAGGCGAGAGCGGAGCATGCGAAGCGGTAGCATTTCACAGTGTTGGCACTCAGCCCCCTCGAAGGCTGAGACCACATGCTCCACTCCCAAACAAATGACACAAAGCTCGTGTGTGTCCCCACCCGTTAAATAACGCGGGCAGGGAGAAGCACACTGTTTGTACATTTGTTTCGCCATAACGTTTCCGAGATATATTTGCAACAGACAACAATAAATAGACAGAGACAGTATAGCACAGATCGCTTGCTGAGGCAACAGAAGCTAATGCCGGTCCGCACCGGATGTGCTTTTATCCCTTCCTGGTCATGACGTCACCCGCCCGTGACGCTCATTCTTTCCATTGGACTAGTTGACATAGATGCTTCAGACGCATTCACGCCGGGGGCATTCCCAAAGCGTTCGACGCATCGCGAGTTCCCTCGAAAGGGAACCTTGTAGTTTTACATTGTTTTGCACAGCACTTTACATCAGATCGTTCTTTACATTAGTGCATGTGGCAGATGGTCTAAAGTGACTTGTATAGCATTCAAATAAACTCTATTCCGTTGTCTATCCGTTCATGCATTTCCTGGGAATGACCAGCGTAATCTACAGGAACACTACATTAAATTAAAGTGTAATATTGTCAATCCTGTTGCCCTAAACTTTTTGCCTTTCTAAAGCTATAAATGTTTAGCTAAAATGGCACAATGCATATTTAATTTTAATATTTGAGAGGATTGTAAACTCACTCCTGCAGCAAATATATAATGGTGCCAGAATCAAGAAGCAGTTTTTAATTTTTTTTAAAAGAAATTTTATATATGTTTGTATGGGTGTTGTATTATGTTTCAGTTCTGTGCCTCAGTTTTCTTTGTTCCAGTTAGTCTCCTAGGAAAGTTACAAATGGTTTAAATTGTCTTTCACATTTCTTTGATTGGTTTTGTTCAGTGTCAGTTGTACTTTGCGTTTAAGTTAGTTGTCCTGTTTCTGTGAGTCTTTGGTAATAAAACAAAGACTGCTGTACTTGGAGCCTTTTCTCCTCTTTGCAACCAACTCATATTCCTAGTGTTGAACTCCTAGAACCTTAAAGGACATCAGCCGTCTTGGTTGAGTTTACGGTGGAGCTCAGAAACATGGAGAGGCATCCAGCTTGCATTTGCGAGGCCTTGAAGGATTTTGTGAACTTGGAACATTATTTGAATCCTAGATATATTTTCCTAAGATGTTTAAAGTTTGTACTTGTTTGAATTCAAACAATAGCATAACACGTGACTAGTCCTGATTGGTTCCAGAGCCGTTGGATGATTGTGATTGGTTGATTGTTACTTGAATGTGATTAGATTTAGAAGTCTAAATTTAAACTGTTAAAAATATATAGAGCGATCGTGTCTCTTTAGAGGACTAGGAGGAAACTAAGCTTTATATTCATGGATTACACGACAGAAGAATCTTAAAACATTAAAAGAACAAAAAGCTGGATTTGACAATCATAGTCGGTTTTGAAAAGTTAATAACATTTTCTTAAGGAATCCTTTAAAATCAATCAAGCACTTTTGGCCTTTTAAAAATACTCCAACTGTTCATCTTTACACTTCATTTTTTTGGACAAACTCTCAAAAATCTGTCATATAAAAGTCTAGATGTTTATTGAAGAATAAATCTGTATCATGAATCTAAAGACACACTTCAACACAGACGTATGCAAGACATGGGTTTCAGCTGTCGCATTCCTTGTGTCAAGCTACTCTTGAACAAGACACAGCGTCAGAAGCTTCTCGCCTGGGCTAAAGACAAAAAGGACTGGACTGCTGCTGAGTGGTCCAAAGTTATGTTCTCTGATGAAAGTAAATTTTGCATTTCCTTTGGAAATCAAGGTCCCAGAGTCTGGAGGAAGAGAGGAGAGGCACAGAATCCACGTTGCTTGAAGTCCAGTGTAAAGTTTCCACAGTCAGTGATGGTTTGGGGTGCCATGTCATCTGCTGGTGTTGGTCCACTGTGTTTTCTGAGGTCCAAGGTCAACGCAGCCGTCTACCAGGAAGTTTTAGAGCACTTCATGCTTCCAGCTGCTGACCAACTTTATGGAGATGCAGATTTCATTTTCCAACAGGACTTGGCACCTGCACACAGTGCCAAAGCTACCAGTACCTGGTTTAAGGACCATGGTATCCCTGTTCTTAATTGGCCAGCAAACTCGCCTGACCTTAACCCTATAGAAAATCTATGGGGTATTGTGAAGAGGGAGATGCGATACGCCAGACCCAACAATGCAGAAGAGCTGAAGGCCACTATCAGAGCAACCTGGGCTCTCATAACACCTGAGCAGTGCCACAGACTGACCGACTCCATGCCACGCCGCATTGCTGCAGTAATTCAGGCAAAAGTAGCCACAACTAAGTATTGAGTGCTGTACATGCTCATACTTTTCATGTTCATACTTTTCAGTTGGCCAACATTTCTAAAAATCCTTTTTTTGTATTGGTCTTAAGTAATATTCTAATTTTCAGAGATACTGAATTTGGGATTTTCATTAGTTGTCAGTTTTAATCATCACAATTAAATGAAATAAACATTTGAAATATATCAGTCTGTGTGTAATGAATGAATATAATATCCAAGTTTTACTTTTTGAATGGAATTACTGAAATAAATCAACTTTTTGATGATATTCTAATTATATGACCAGCACCTGTATACAGTATATATATATATATTAGTGCTGTCAAACGATTAAAATATTTAATCGCGATTAATCGCATTAATGTCATAGTTAACTCGCAATTGATCGCACATTTTTATCTATTCTAAATGTCCCTTGAGTTCTTTTTGTCCCATTATTTTTTTCTCGTTTTAATGCTCTTATCAACATGGAAAAGTGGATCGGCTTGCTTTGTGCAAATGTTTTTTTATTGAAAACAACATTGGCATGTAGGGTTCAATTTCACACTAACATTCACACTTGGAGCAAATAATCTCTCACACAATGTAACACTGTCCATTAATAAAAGGGTAAAAAAAAATTGAAAGAATGTCACTTGTTTATAATAGAAATAAAGGCATTGTAAATAAATGTGTATGAGTGTGTGTTTTCTATTTGTCCTCACACACAGAATATGATCTGCAGTTTTCATCTTTGTTCACTAGATGTCAGAAGTAGATTTGAGCTGAAACTCAAAGGCCTTTAGTTTCAGGATCAGAGACAGTGAAGAGAAATCAGAGAATGGGGCAAAATAACAAACAAAATAATTCTGCCTTGAGAGTTAAAAACATTTTCTCAAAGAAAACAAATCAACAACAGAAATGTGCACTAAACTCATTCCCTATCTAGCCACAAACCAGAAGTAAGCAGAGGGATACAACAACAATGGCACCTTCCAAAAGCCTCCTGACAGCTTCTGAAACGAAAGAAAAAGAAACAATCAAGATGGCAACTGTGTAAAAGGTGAAAGCTTCACCAATAAGCAAACAGTAAAGCAACATATTAAAGCAAGGTGCCAGAGTGGGAGGAGCCAGAGTGGGAGGGGCCTGAGTGGGAGGGGCCTGAGTGGGGAGTGGGAGGGCCCAGAGTGGAAGAGTGGGAGGGGCCAAATTAGATCAGGGGCCTGTTTCAGAAAGGAGGTTAAGTGAAAACTCTGAGTATGTTAACCCTAAAATGAGGGAAACTCTGGGTTTTCTGTTTCAGAATGGGAGGTAAGTCAAACCTGAGAAAGCAGGGTAAGTCAAGCCCGTTTCTGAAAGAGAGGTAACTTATACTCAGAGTCAGTTACCATGGTAACTTACTCTGTGAACCTAACCTGGTCGGGAGCAGGTTTACTTCCGTAAAGCCAGAGTTTATTTCGGTCTCCTCCCCTTTTTTAAAGAGGAAGCGGTGTTTAAACACCTCAATCATTCTTTCGGTACATTTATTCATTGCTGTTTTTTCCCCAATTTTTTTAATAAGATGAAGTCTATATAACTTCTTAACTGGCAACTGAAAATACAGTAGATTAGAGTTACATCATGTAGTTCTAAACAAATTCTACAATTTAAACTGTGGCATTCACTGAAAATCACTGAAATGAAAGCTTTAGCATAAAGTTCTGCCAGGAAGACTTAATTATTACGTCACTTATTACCTTCACATCTATCCAATCACGTCCTTATACTCGCTGTATAAAAGATTGGTACTTACACACTCGCAGATGCTGTCGCGACAACTATCGCTCTCGTTCAGTCGCCAACCAACATGCTTCAGGACACGCATATTGTTTACGATTATGGCCAAATAATCCGTCAGGAAGAGAACTGCAAAATCATCCTCAACTTGTCCAGCAAAAAATAACCTCACTGTCTACACTGGTGCCATTTGTTCCGCTGATCACGATCCACCGACACGAATCAACAACTCTGCAAAACGAGAGGTGATCTTCTCACACTGGTTTTCAAGTTCAAGCTCCACTTCCAAGGCTTTCGGTCGGGGTTTCAAGTTTGGTAGGCCCTTCCACAGCCACTGTTAATATGTCTACTCTACCATGATTAAACTTCATTCACGTAAGTATTTATTTAACTTGGCTACCATGCTGCTTTCTACAACAGCGGCAGAGTTCAACTGGTAACTACGGTGACGTGGTATGTTCCTAATAACGGCTGATATGCAGACTGCAACGCAACATACTGCAATGCTCTAAACAGCAGGGCTGGCTATCTAGCTTTAACGTTCGTTACAAGTGTAAGCAAAGATTCACGTTACCAATATTCCACAGTGCAGTGGTAATCTAATAATACGAACCGTCATAACAGCGTCGCCGATCCCACGCTCACAGTGATGGCAATTTCAAAACACTGCTTCTTCTTCTAGCTTTCCGGCAGACTAGATGCCTTACGGCACATTGCTGCCTCCCACAGTTCAATCTCGGTTATCATTTTATGACACCATCATTCTCAGAGGGCTAATCCTGTTGCAGATATAAAATCCATGACTGCTTCCACTATCCTCGATTGATTCTCATGAGGATTCAAAATATCTGTCAGTGTCACTGCCTGTATTCCATCTCCTGATACCACAGAATAAAGTTGTTCTCTTTGCCCTTTATACTGTTGACATACCATAAACACATGATTAACAGTCTGTTGTTGGTTGCAGGTTCTACAGAGTCCATCCTCATGTTTGCCCATCTTCGCTAGATCCCATGCAAGTCCACAGTGTCCCAGCCTTAGTCTTGTCATAATTACAGATTGTCTTCTAGATTTACCCAAATAACATTGCTCTGTCTTTACTTTGTTTTGTATTGCATAGTAATGACGGCCCTTTGTTTCCTTTTCCCACTGCCTCTGCCATACTACCATAGTATTTCCATTAATGACAGATCTACATTCAGCAACCCCTATACAAACTGCTAAATCAATGTCTCTTTTTAAAGTCATTTTTGCTGCCTTATCTGCCACCTCATTTCCTTCTACCCCAACATGTGCAGGCACCCAGAGAAATCCCACTGACCCTCCAGCCTGTTCGATTCTATACAACAGAACCATCAGCTCCATAAACAGATCTGGCGAGCTCCCAAATTACTTCCTCTCAGAGTTTTTAACACTGAAGCCGAATCTGAGCATAATACTGCTCTCCTTGGTTGAACTTCCTCTACCCACTTTAGTGCCCATATAATAGCTAGAATTTCTGTTGTATACACCGATACCCCCTCAGACAGTCGCTTAAGCTTTACATATTCATATTGTGGGACATAAAAAGCAAAACCCGACTTCCCAGTTTGTGGATCTTGGGATCCATCTGTATAAATCTGAAGATAAGTTCCCCACTGATTTTCTAGTCTTTGCTTTACCATATCGGGATATTCTGTGCCTTCATGATGTTTGATGTTTTCCATTATACTGAGATCTATTTCTGGTGTGGACATCAACCACGGTGGTACAACTGACCAGTACACTTGCGGGGCCACCCCTACCTCCTTCAGTCCCAACTCCTCCATTTTTTTACTGATGTTAAACATAAAACATTCCTTCCTCTTTTTTCCTGATCCCCACTCCCACGCATTAATTAGAACTGTTTTTGTAGGGTGTTCTCCTTTATGTGCCCATAATTTAACAATATACTGCATTGCCAATTTCTCCCGTCGAATTAATAATGGCATTTCCCCCATCTCTGAATTGAAAAGATTATAATGTCCGCAACACTGCTACTTACTCCCATATTTTAATAAAAAAGGCAACGTTTCGACCCCACTGGGTCTTCTTCAGGCAATTGCCTGAAGAAGACCCAGTGGGGTCGAAACGTTGCCTTTTTTATTAAAATATGGGAGTAAGTAGCAGTGTTGCGGACATTATAATCTTTTCAATTCAGTAGTCCTTTTTGTCCTGCACCTGCCAGAAGGTGGGATGTGCACACAACAACTTGTTTAAACATTTCCCCCATCTCTACCAGCAAAGCTGGGACTGGAGTTGTACGAAGGGCCCCACAACATAGTCTCAGCACCTTCGCTTGTATTACTTCCAGCCTTTTTAAATGTGTATCAGCGGCTGTCCCATAACACACACAACCATAATCCAGTCTAGATCTTATCATTGCCCTGTAGATCATTAGTTGAGTATCTCTGCCTGCACCCCATGTGCTACCCGAAAGGGAACGCATTACATTTATTACTTTTTCACACTTATTTACTACATTATCTATCTGTTTTTTCCATCTTAGCTTCTCATCCAAATGTACACCCAAAAATTTGAACTCTTTAACCCTCTCAATTGCTTATTCATACAAAAATAAACCACCACATTCAGTTTTCTTATTACCAAATATTATATACTTTGACTTCTCCACTGATATCCTAAACCCCCACTTTTCACCCCAGCTAGTTACTTTGTTCAGAGCTCCCTGCACTTGCTCAATTATTTGTTTGACATTCCTGCCCCTTTTCCAGATGGCCCCATCATCTGCAAAAAGAGATTTTCCAAAACTATTTCCAATTTCTTCAAATATATCATTTATCATTATGTTAAAAAGGACTGGGCTTATCACACTACCCTGTGGAGTTCCATTATCAATACCTGTACCAGCTGAAAAAGCATTTGCAACCCTAACTTGAATGCTCCTGTCCTTCAAGAAGTCTTGTAACCAGTTAATCATTCTCCCTCTGACTCCAGCCTCATAGAGTTTTATGACAAGCCCCTCCTTCCACAGCATGTCATAAGCCTTTTCAATATCAACAAACACCGCCATTAATAATTCTTTATTCACCATTGCTTTCTTTATATCACTATCAAGGGACGTAACAGCATCCATAGTACTTCTCCCTCTACGGAATCCACTTTGTACTGGTGTAAACCATCCCTCCTTCTCTAACTTATAGACCAATCTGTCTGTGACCATCCTTTCCATTATTTTACAGAGGACTGATGTCAGTGCAATAGGCCTGTATGATCCTGCCTTTGAAGTGTCTTTCCCTGGTTTCAATATTGGAACCACCAGTGCATGCTTCCATGTGCTAGGTAATCTTCCCTCTTGCCATATATAATTCATTAAGGCCAAGATTTCCTCCAAAACTATGTCACTAAGATTCTTAACAATCTCATAGCTAATACCATCCTTTCCCGGGGCTGTTTTCCTTCCTTTTCCAATTGCCCTGTGTAATTCTTCTAATTCTTCTAGAAAAATAAATTATACACATCAGAATTATCTTTATTTATCTCAAGTTTGTACCAGTTTTGCTCACATATCTCATTTCTTTTCCTTTTACCTGCTTCACCAATGTTAGCTCCGCTGTGAACAGCTCTAAAGTTATTTTCACATAGCTTTGCTTTGTCCAAATCACTTGTAGCAAACAATCCTTCCTCCTCTAAAACTGGCATTCTCCTTTTCCTATTACTTCCTGCCATACGATGTACTGCCTGCCATATTTCTGTTACTGCAGTCTCTGCCCCTAGTTTTCCACAGTATCTTCTCCAGCACTCTTTTTTTTTGCAGTCTTAATCACTCTGCGTGCTTTGGCTCGCAGTCTTTTATATTCTACTGCTTTATCTTCTAAAACACTGCTTCATGAAGCTTCGAAGCCTTTACGAATCTTTTCGTTCCGAATCAATGGTTCAGAGCGTGTATCAAACTGCCAGAGTCATGTGATTTCAGTAAACGAGGCTTCATTACCTTATAACTGTTTTGAAACACTTCAAATTTAAATGGTTTAACCGCTGGGGGTGATGATCTGTCAACTCATGAATCATGAGGAGTCACTGAGAACCAATGAACAAGTTTCTGTGGGTTTACCTGATCTCTGATCAGTTTATACATTTGTAGATGTTTTAATTAGACATTAGTATAATTAAAAATGAGGTACTTATTGGCACTTTTAGCTGAGCCATTCATAGGACAAACAAAACAGCCCCTGACAATTGATAAAAGAACACTTTTACACATGATAATCTTACTAGATGATTAGATATTGCATTTGAAGGACTTTTACTTTAAGTAAAAAATTTGCAATAGTCTGTAAAAGGTGTTTTTATGCATGTTTGACCTGGGTTTTTGTTGCATTTACACTGTTCTGACCACTAGTGGTCACCGTGGAGACAGGTGTCGGATTGTTTCGAAGCCTCGGCACAATATGACACATTTGATTCAACAGTTTCAGTGTTCCACGAAGCCTCGATCTGCCCACCTCAACGCTCACATGGGCAATTGCAAAATACTAACAACTGCGCAACTGAATAGAAATAAAAATAAGCTTAAGAGTAACCGAATATTAAACTGTTTTTAAACATGCCATGTTCAGCGGGTGCGCTCCTCATAACGTCTGCTTTCACCACTGTTCGGTAACGTTCAAAAAGAAATCGACGCCACCCAGAAAGCTGTTGCTATGGTAGCACGGGCCGAGTACCATGCGCTTATCAAAACGCAGCAATCTGAATTTCAAAAAAAAAAAAAAAAAATTCCCCATAATTTTAACTTTTTCATGTTTCGTTACCTTCCGTTAGCAACGATAGCCACGTTAGTAACACCCGTTTGAAACAAGGCTTCATTCAATTTTGCACTAACAACAAGGCCGATTCCCATACCCACAGGCAGTGATTCGGACGTAGTAAGGTATTGCAGTAATACAAGTGATTAAAATCCCCATTTAAACAACCAAAGCAGTCCGAAAACAATTCATACAAGTCACACAGGGCGCAGCTATCTTGGATTCCGTATCTTGCTCGGTGTCCGCCTTACGAGCTGGGTAATCTGAAAAAAGGGGGGCACGCTGGTGCGTGTTGCTAAGCAACGTCTGTCTTCCTAGTCGGAACTCCGACACGGATAAATAATAGAACAAAGTCATGATTAGTTTGATAATAACAAACTTATCACAGCGGCTAAGACTCGAGTGACATTGTTTTTACTCAACCGTATGATTATAGGTTCATGTATCTTTCTATTCAAGAGACTCGTTGTGGCCAGTGATCTCCCAGCTCGAATAAAACTATTTCTACAAAGAGGAACTTGGGAGCCACATCAAGCATATGCTGCATATCTGAGAAATGGATTCTATGCTTAAAACAATGGATCATCAAGCATCATTGAGGTATCGATAGTATCTTCTTGACGGGACGCTGTCACCTTACTTCAGGTAAGCATCGCATTAAGTCAGTTTCGTCTGTGATATTAGCATTAAGAAATTGAATGACATATGGTTAGACAAAGGGTGTTTGTCCGATCTCAGATCCGGATACCCGGATCCGTAAAGGCCAGATAAAATCATTAAGCTCACTCAAGCTTCGTTTTATCTGCGCTTCACAAAGTTTCCCATAGCCGTCGCAGCGTCTTTTGGGGCTTGACGTGGTCTCTAAACGTATGTTGCTCATGCTAATGAAGCAAAGTTGCCATCATAAGGCAGATCTTCTGTCAGACGATCAATCTATTTCTGGAAAAAAAAAAAAAAGTGCCGGCACTCTCTTGTACTGGCAATCATGACATTTGAGTTTTCTACAGTGAAAAACAAACTGTTACGGCCAGGCGGTAGCTGCAAGCATCAGACGAGAAGCGAATTCTGATATGGCGGGCCGACTGCTTGTTTCACGTGATTTGTCAAAATCTGAAGTCAGTCACGTTGCGAGAAATAACAGAAATGTTAAATTAGAAGATCTGCTCAATCCAGCTAGATTGTACTTCACGAAGGAACGGCTCCCTCCACCTTAAAAAGCTCATACTTCTGCTTGGTTCAGTTTATAACGTTTTGCTTTTCTTCCAGATTCCTCTAATTCCCATCTCAATAATGGCCGGTGGTTCCTTCCTCGTCTTCAATTACGGAAATCGTAATCAAATATTCTCGTATTCGTAGATTGCTTGCAGGTGTTCGAGTAATAAGCGAATGAAAGTTTGCAGTGAAAAGACTCGGGAATTAGGATTGCTAACCTTACGTAAAATCAAAGGCATAGATAAATCCTCTAGCACCTCCAGATAAACACCTGCCTATTACCTTGCTCTTTCTCGATTACTAATTATCTCTACCTACTATAATCCCTATTCTTTATATACATATTCTGCTAAAAGCCGTGTTTTATCTTCTCTTACGGGTTCACGTGTCTGGGGATTTCAACTCAAGAAATGTAATATTTCGATCCTGCTGTGCTTTTCTTCTATTATGCTTCTCCCCTATTTTCTTTAATCTTCTTTAGCACTCTAAGAATGACGGCCAAGGCTCCGGCGTCACCCTAACACTCCAAAAAAAAATAAAAAAATAAAATTGTTTTCCCTTCACATCTAGATTTAAAATTCTTAATCCACCTAGAACTTCGGAGCACCTCTTTTTAAGGCCTGACTCAGGACTCCTTTATCTATCGTTATTAAAGCTGCGGTCTATCCCGCTCTCCCTATACCGGCCATTTCTTCAGAATCGGGGCAGCTACTACTGCAGCTGAACCAGGAATCCCTACAACAGCTATTAAGATCATGGGCAGATGGTCTGTCCTCCGCATCCAAATCACATGCAGACCCGATTCAAAACCATTCTTGAAGCTCAGCAAGCTCTCCAGTAATAAATCAGGTAAATACCTATGCAGCTACTGGTGGTGGTGTTATACTATTTCATTCTCATTTCCGGCCAATGAGTCATCGTCCATGCGCGACTAGCGGACTGTCGTCTATGTCTGGCAGTGGCCTGTCCCAGTGAGGCCTCGTCTCTATGTGGCTGTTTAAAAAAAAAAAAAAGGCAAGCGTACGATATACGTTCAGCGTGGTCTACTGTGACCGCGTAGCCAAACGTGGCCAGTTATGGTAACGGTTCTGTGTGGCCGTTGTCTTTGTGTGTCCTTGTCTCAGTGCGGGCGCATAATATCACGGCCCTCGTGGCCTCATTCTATGTTCAGTGTGGTCTATCGTGACCGTGTAGCCTAACGTGGCTTGTCTTGTGGCCAGTTATGGCATTGGTTCCATGTGGCCTAGGGCCTCGTCTATGTGTGTCTGTCTCTGTGTGGCTTTAGCAGCCCTGTGGCCCAGCGGGCCTAGTCTCTGTGTGGGTCTTTAGGCCTAGTGGCATATCGGTGCCTCATCCTTAAAAAAGATGCCTATGGTTGGCCAGTGGCCCTTCGGGGCATACGTTCCGTGTGGTCCACCAAGGCCTCGTAGCATTTATTGCTTATAAAAAAAAAAATAAAAAAAAAATTTAAAAAAAAAGAATAAATAAAAAATAAATAAAAAAATAAATAAAAAATATACAAGGCTGACTGGCCTTCGTTTTACATGCTTCGTCTAGTTTACCTCGTCTTCATGTGGCATTAGCAGCCGTTGTGGCCTATCGAGGCCATGTCTATGTGGTCTATCATGGCTGTGTGGCTCATCGGGGCCTAGTCTCTGTGGTCTATCAAAAAGTGGCCCTACTGTTCTGTATGGTCTAACGAGGCCTGTCTATGTATGGCCTATCGTGGCACTGTTCTGTATGGTCTAACGAGACCTGTCTATGTATGGCCTATCGTGGCACTGTTCCGTATGGTCTAACGAGACCTGTCTATGTATGGCCTAACGTGGCACTGTTCTGTATGGTCTAACGAGGCCTGTCTATGTATGGCCTATCGTGGCACTGTTCTGTATGGTCTAACGAGGCCTGTCTATGTATGGCCTATCGTGGCACCATTCTGTATGGTCTAACGAGGCCTGTCTATGTATGGCCTATCGTGGCACTGTTCTGCTGGTCTAACGAGGCCTGTCTATGTGTGGCCTATGCGGCACTGTTCTGTTTGGCCTAACGTGGCACCGTTCCGTTTGGTCTAACGTTGCACCGTTCCGTACGGTCTAACGAGGCCTATCTATGCATGACCTATGCGGCACTGTTCTGTTTGGTCCAACGAGGCCTGTCTATGTATGGATCAATGTGGCACCATTATGTATGGCCGAACATGGCACGGTTCTGTATGGTCCATGCGATCTCGCCTTTGCGCGTCCTAGGAATGGAGCTGATAATCACGTTAAAAAGTACATTGAATTCTACTTAAATCGCTGAATAAATGCCCGGCTAAATGAAGAAAAAAAAAAAAACACATCCACATTGTACCTTACAGGTCAACGTTTTACAAAACTTAAGTGGCTTCCTCGTCTAATTAAGCCATAGGCTACGAGGAATCCACATCCAACGTCCATCATGCCATTTATGGTAATCCCCTTTTCTATTTTTCAGGAACTACAGGATTCCGACCGGTGGGTATACTCCGTTACCATTTTTTGGGGGTGGGCTGGCCCCGTCCTGGTGGATCCATAATCCACCAACTTTTGGGGGGTCTGCTGCGCCCCTGCCTTCATCTTCAGGCAGGAAATGTAAATCCGCTACCCTCGGATCATGAACTACGGACGGGGCCTACGCCAAAGAACTAATTAAATAATTGCTTGCTGGGCTGTCAATAAATGTATGCTTTGTTACATCATATCTCCCGAGTCTTTCTGGTAGAAATGAAAGCTTTAGCTTTAAGTTCTGCCAGGAAGACTTAATTATTACGTCACTTATTACCTTCACATCTATCCAATCACGTCCTTATACTCGCTATATAAAAGATTGGTACTTACACACGTTTGAGTTCGCAGATGCTGTCGCGACAACTACCTCCATCCTCCCCACCACCACCAGGATGGTCCTGTCCATAACTCCCAGGGGGGTCTGCTGCGCCCCTGCCTTCATCTTCAGGCAGGAAATGCAAATCCGCTACCCTCGGATCATGAACTACGGATGGGGCCTACGCCAAAGAACTTTATAAATAATTGCTTGCTGGGCTGTCAATAAATGTATGCTTTGTTACATCATATCTCCCGAGTCTTTCTGGTAGAACTGTGTTCAGAAGTTGATGGACCTTCCTACTGCTGTTCTTCCACACTCTGGGGACAGGGGAGCGATAAGAATATCTGTTTATACTTAGATATAAACTTAGATTCTATAGGCTACTCCACATAAATAATGTGAAGAAATGTGAATGTGCAGATTGTTTGATGTGTAGACACATAATATTAACATTTCCTCTGTAGGCCTCTCTGTGTCAGCAGAAACTGTTTCTTCATCCCCATCGTCCTGTGAAGATGAGCATTTGGTTGAGCACATTTTATAATATTTGTCATAATGTCTGGTGTATTGAGTAGGCTACTTACAACTGCCTGGGGCTCTGTTGAGACAGGAGGCTCCAAAAGACCGATATTACCATCAGAATCTGTTGGGAACAAAAAAAAAAAAAAACCCAACCCAAAGTAAAATATATGGAAATATCAAAAACAGCCTATATAAAAAATAACACATATGTAGACCTCTTACATTTTATGAAGGCACTTGAATCTTTGGGAGTGACTGGCTCTGATGAAGTCCCTCCAGGAATTCCCTCAGCCATTGGCCTTCCAGCATTCAGGCTCAGGGCCATCTCCATCTCCTCTACATCTCCATCTCCTCTGCATCTCCATCTCCTCTACATCTCCATCTCCATCTCCTCTGCATCTCCATCTCCATCTCCTCTACATCTCCATCTCCATCTCCTCTGCATCTCCATATCCTCTGCATCTCCATCTCCTCTACATCTCCATCTCCTCTGCATCTCCATCTCCTCTGCATCTCCATCTCCATCTCCTCTACATCTCCATCTCCTCTACATCTCCATCTCCTCTGCATCTCCATCTCCTCTGCATCTCCATCTCATCTGCATCTCCATCTCCTCTGCATCTACATCTCCTCTGCATCTCCATCTCCTCTCCATCTCCATCTCCTCTACATCTCCATCTCCATCTCCTCTACATCTCCATCTCCTCTACATCTCCATCTCCTCTGCATCTCCATCTCCTCTACATCTCCATCTCCATCTCCTCTGCATCTCCATCTCATCTGCATCTCCATCTCCTCTGCATCTCCATCTCCTCTACATCTCCATCTCCTCTGCATCTCCATCTCCTCTCCATCTCCATCTCCTCTACATCTCCATCTCCTCTGCATCTCCATCTCCATCTCCTCTGCATCTGCATCTCCATCTCCTCTGCATCTCCATCTCCTCTGCATCTCCATCTCCTCTACATCTCCATCTCCATCTCTTCTGCATCTCCATCTCCTCTGCATCTCCATCTCCTCTGCATCTCCATCTCCTCTGCATCTCCATCTCCTCTACATCTCCATCTCCTCTGCATCTCCATCTCCTCTGCATCTACATCTCCTCTGCATCTCCATCTCCATCTCCATCTCCTCTGCATCTCCATCTCCTCTGCATCTCCATCTCCATCTCCTCTGCATCTCCATCTCCTCTACATCTCCATCTCCATCTCTTCTGCATCTCCATCTCCTCTGCATCTCCATCTCCTCTGCATCTCCATCTCCTCTGCATCTCCATCTCCTCTACATCTCCATCTCCATCTCCTCTACATCTCCATCTCCATCTCCTCTGCATCTCAATCTCCTCTGCATCTCCATCTCCTCTACATCTCCATCTCCTCTACATCTCCATCTCCATCTCCTCTGCATCTCCATCTCCATCTCCATCTCCATCTCCTCTGCATCTCCATCTCCTCTGCATCTCCATCTCCATCTCCTCTGCATCTCCATCTCCTCTACATCTCCATCTCCATCTCTTCTGCATCTCCATCTCCTCTGCATCTCCATCTCCTCTGCATCTCCATCTCCTCTGCATCTCCATCTCCTCTACATCTCCATCTCCATCTCCTCTACATCTCCGTCTCCATCTCCTCTGCATCTCAATCTCCTCTGCATCTCCATCTCCTCTACATCTCCATCTCCTCTACATCTCCATCTCCATCTCCTCTGCATCTCCATCTCCTCTGCATCTCCATCTCCTCTGCATCTCCATCTCCTCTGCCTCTTTATCTCCTCTGCATCTCCTCTGCATCTCCATCTTTGCAAGCCTCTTCCTTCTTTCTGTTGGCTGAGTAGAAGTCAAATGAGAATGAACATTTAATTGTGTTAATTAGACACATGTCAAAACTGCTGCACTGCAAGACACTGGATGCTATTTAGTTATTTAATATGTCAAATGTTTGTAAAGTCAGGTAGCCTACATCCATGATATGCTCGAGCCTTACCTGATTGAATTATGTTTTTATATTTCATTTTCAGCTGCTGCCATGTTCTTTTAATGCCTGCAGGATTGCACCTACATGAAAATTAAAATTAGGTTGAATAACATACTGTTCTTCCAGTTTCACCTCTGATATTATAACAGTTGGGTAAGTTACTCTAAAATAGTTATTAATTACTATGACATCTTCAACAGTGTAATTAGATTAATGTAATAATTACTATCTCTAGAAAGTATTGGTCTACTTATTACTAATTACTTTATAAATCCCATATCAACCTCAACCACTTGAACAATACAAAAAGAGTCAATAAACTGCACTTTAAATGCTTTCAAATTAACAATATACAATTGCATGAATTATTCTTGAATTGACCAATGTGTGTAGAGAGAGAAGGTTACATTAAAAATATACCTTTAAAAAATGTTATGTTAAATCCACTATTGTTTTATACAGAATTGTTCTATAGTCTATGCAGTATTTAATGCAATGACATCATATTTTACTTTATATTACAGAAGAATTTAGAGTAATCCCTTTAATTAAATTACAGTATTTAGATTACTTGGTAATTACACCCAACACTGTATAACAGTAATTAAAATGTAAACTTGCGCATTGACTCAAGCAACTATTTTCTCCCAAACTAACTCTCTCGATCGCCGCTGCTGCCCTGTTGCTTAAAAAAAATGTTTGCGTACTGCTGGTGAGAAATATGCAGACCTCTTTTTGTCTGGCGCTGTTACCATGGTGACTCATAATATCTGCGCTCCATTGATAATGGCTTTTTATAGTTGTGCACGCGCTTAACTCAGAGTCAGTCAACTTAGAGTTGATTGAACTTACTAATTTCAGCTGTTCTGAAACCGAAAACTCGGAGTTTCCCATCTCAGGGTAAGTCAACTCAGAGTTCAAGTTTTAACTCAGAATTGGTTGAACCTCCTTATTGAAACAGGCCCCAGGAGACACAAAATGACAACAAAAGAAAGAAAACATACCACAGTACAGCATAGTTATCATACGTCTTTGGACCTAATATAAGTGATGGTTTTTGGAAATGTAAAGTGTGTGTGTGTGTGTGATTGCTTTATTTTATGTGTGTGTGATTGTTGAATTATGGTTTAAGACTGTGGAGTGTCAGATGCTCAGGTTTTTCTTCTTAAATGTTGTGAGAGAGTGTGGATGTGATTCAAAAACAACAAAATGCAGTTCACATGCACTTACCCGTATACGGCTGAACTACACCATGCAAACAATGTAAAACATCTCAAACACTCTTGTTCTTGTTTCCTGTAAGAAATGAGTTATGAAATGAATGTCAGCGAAGGTGTTGCTCAGTGTTTCTGCTGTAAGAAACCAGTTCAACTAGTTCAACCAGTTCAACACCAGCAGATCTCAGAGACACAGTGAATATATCAGCTCTATAACTAATCAAGGTGAGTAAAACATTTCATCTTTCATTACATTTCATTTCAACATTTCATTTCATCTATATAAGAGATTAATTTATCTGTTTAAATCTGGATATTGATGTTTGTATTAAACTGAAACTTAAATGATAAGGACCCATCGTCAAAATTTCTGTGTCCACCACTCTAGTTCATCCAAAACAAACGTCTCAGGTTACGTATGTAACCCTGGTTCCCTGAGAGGGAACGAGACGCTGCGTTGAGACGCGGTGGGAACGCTCTGCGTGATTGCGTCGTGAAGCACGTGTATAATCAGTCCAATGGAAGAGCGAGACGTCATAGGCGGGTGACGTCATAGACCAGGAAGCTATAAAGCACACCAGAAAACAGACCGCGACAGCTTCTGAAAAGGCCTGAAGCAAGTCGATCAGGGCATGCAAGAAGTATGGCAGGAGAACGCAGCGTCTCGTTCCCTCTCAGGGAACCAGGGTTACATACGTAACCTGAGACGTTCCCTTTCAAGGGAACTCGAGCTGCGTTGAGACGCGGTGGGAACCCCATATCCACTACGCCATAATGAGAAATGCCCGTTCTGTGTGGAGTCCTTGCGCACACTAAGAAACAAGCAGCCTAGCCCCGGGAGTGGAGAGGTCTAGGTCGTAAAATCTGACAAATGTATGCGGTGAGGACCAGCCTGCCGCATTACAAACGTCCTGAAGGGAAACCCCCGAAATTAAAGCCTTAGAGGCAGCCATACTCCTAGTAGAATGGGCGCGGACAGCCATAGGTGAAGGCTGTCCGGCCGCTTCATAAGCAAGTGAAATAGCCTCAACTACCCACTTGCTCATTACCTGTCTCGATGCCGGGCAACCTTTCTTGGTTGAACCGAAGCAGACAAATAACTGCTCTGATCTACGCCACAGGGCAGCTCTGTGAACGTAGGCATCCAAAGCCCTAACGGGACATAACAGATTGAGACTTTCCTGATCTGGGGTAATGAAAGGTGGAGGGCAAAAAGCCTGCAGCACAATAGGGCCCCCCACATTAGCGGGGACCTTAGGAATGTAACCCGGCCTAGGGTGTAAAAATGCTTTCACCATACCAGGTGCAAATTCCAGACATGAAGGAGCCACCGACAGGGCTTGCAGATCTCCAATTCTCTTGATAGAAGAAATAGCGAGAAGAAATAGAGTTTTTAGTGTAAGGAACTTCTCTGAAACCTCTTCAATAGGCTCGAAGGGAGCCAGGGCCAGACCCTCAAGTACAATGGCCAAATCCCAAGCCGGTGCTCTAGAGTGCAGTGCAGGCCTCAGCCTCAATGTACCACGAAGAAAACGAATAATAAGAGGATCTCTCCCAAGAGAAGAAGCCCCCAGAGGGGAGCGATAAGCAGATATAGCCGCTACGTACACCTTTAAGGTGGAGGGAGATAATCCAGCAGAGAAACGGTCTTGAAGGAAATCGAGAACTGTACCAACCGGGCAGTTAACAGGATTTAAAAAGCGTTCTCCACACCATGTAGAGAACAGTTTCCATTTCAATGAATATAGTTTCCTCGTGGAAGGAGCTCTGGATTGAAGGATGGTCTCAACGACCTCAGTCGAGAGACCAGATTCTAAGAGCTGGGCCCCCTCAGAGGCCAAGCCCACAGTTTCCACAACTCCGGGCGAGGGTGAAATATCGTGCCCCCTGCTTGAGATAACAAGTCCCTTCTGACAGGAATCTCCATGGGAGAGCCGTGAAGGAGGGACACTAGGTCCGAGAACCACACTCGGGTCGGCCAGTGCGGGGCTACTAATAGTAGATGAGCCCCTTCTTGGCGAACCCTCTCCAGAACTCCCGGAAGCAATGATATCGGGGGGAATGCGTACAGGTGCAGCCTCGGCCACACCTGTACCATAGCGTCCAGTCCGAGAGGAGCTGGATATGTGAGGGAGAACCAAAGCTGACAATGGGTTGTATCGTAAGATGCGAAAAGATCTACCTGAGCTTGACCATAGTTCTCCCATAGGAGCTCCACCACCTCGGGGTGAAGTCTCCACTCCCCGGGCCTCAGCCCCTGCCTTGACAGGATATCTGCTCCCACATTCAAACACCCTGGAATATAAACTGCCCTGAGTGACAGTAATTTCCCCTGGGCCCATAGGAGGATCTGATGAGCCAGTTTGCATAATAATCGGGACCTCAGACCCCCTTGGTGGTTGATGTAAGAGACCACCGATGTGTTGTCTGTGCGGACAAGCACATGATGGCCTCTCAGGTCTGGCAGGAAGTATTTGAGAGCCTGAAATACCGCCATCATCTCTAGTCGGTTTATATGCCACGAAAGCTGATGGTCCTGCCAGACACCTGTCGCCGAGCGGCCACTCATGACCGCCCCCCAGCCTGTGAGGGAAGCATCCGTCGATAGCGTTACGCGTCGACAAGAAGCCCCCAAAACTGGGCCTTGGGCGAGGAACCAAGGTTTCTTCCACATGACCAAGGCACGTAGGCATTGCCGCGTAACCTTGATCGTGCGAAACGGATTTCCCCTCGGAGAAAACCCCTTGGTCCTGAGCCACCACTGCAGGGGTCTCATGTGCAGAAGGCCAAAAGTAATTACGTTGGACGCAGCTGCCATGAGACCCACCAGTCTCTGGAACTGTTTCACAGTGAGTGACTGGCCTAGTTTTACCTTCTTTACGGCTGTGAGAATCACAGAAATACGTGCTGGAGACAATCGTGCTTGCATAGTTGTCGAATCCCACATCACCCCTAAAAAAGTGGTCCTCTGGGCTGGGAGGAGAACACTCTTCTTGGTGTTTAGCCGCAACCCCAACCTCTTTATGTGAGACAGAACGACATCTCGATGCCGAACTGCCAACTGCTCGGAACGAGCCAGGATCAACCAGTCGTCGATATAGTTTAATACGCGAATGCCCTGGAGTCTCAGAGGAGCCAGCGCTGCATCCACGCATTTCGTAAAGGTGCGGGGTGATAAACCTAGGCCGAATGGAAGGACCCGATATTGGTATGCTTCGCCCCCGAAAGCAAACCTCAGGAACTTCCTGTGATGAGGATGAATGGATACATGAAAGTAAGCGTCCTTCAAGTCTATTGTGACAAACCAGTCCTCGGACTGAATCTGTGATACAATCTGTTTGAGTGTAAGCATCTTGAACTTGAGTTTCTGAACTCTGCTGTTTAACTGACGCAGATCTAGAATAGGACGCAACCCCCCATCCTTCTTGGGAACGATGAAGTAACGGCTGTAAAACCCTGACTCTCTGCTGGGAGGAGAAACCCTTTCTATAGCCCCTTTTCGCAGAAGCGTCAGTACTTCTAGCTCCATGACCCGAGCCTGCCTCGGGTCCACCACTGTGGGAAGGACCCCTTGAAATCTGGGCGGACGAGAACCGAACTGAATTCTGTAACCGTTTTCTATTATATGCAGGACCCACTGAGAAATATTTGGCAGTAGTTTCCACGCTGCCAGAAATTCTACTAGGGGGACCAGTCTCTCGAGACTGGCCTCGGGATTCGGTTGTACGGATATTTCGGTGCCCTGAAGCGGCGAACCGGCAGGGAACAACCGAACTGACCGTTCTACGATCCTCCTCGGAGAATCGTATGGGGACGCTGACACCTCGGTGCCCTGAAGCGGCGAACCGGCAGGGAACAACCGATGTGGCAGCGCTGCGACTCTCCTCAGAGAATCGCCCCCCAGAGGGTGCCGAGGATGAACGATTTCTCGAAAACGTCCCTCCTCGGAGGGGACCACCCTCAGAAGCCTGACGCCTTGGGCGTCAGGACTTCTTCTTAGCCCAAGCCTTCTTAGAGATGACAGTCCTCAGATCTTGCCTACCCCTAGCTGGCCTGGACTGCGACCGCCACCCAGGTTCCCCAGATTGTGGAGGAGCCCGAGTGGCGACGCTCTGTTTTTGCTGCACTCTGTGCTGTGAGGAGCTTGTACTCGGACGAGACTGCTCGGATTTAATAATCATTTTCCGCCCAGCAGTCTCGGGGACATCGAAACGTCGAGGAAGAAACCTCTGGAACGCAGCCGATTGTTTTTTCGTTTCTTGAAACCTATCGACGACACAACTGATAGCGTCGCCGAACAAACTTGAAGGTGACAGTGGCGCGTCCAGAAGAACAGACCTATCTTTATCTTTTATATCAGACAGATTTAACCAAAGATGCCTCTCCGTGGCCACCAGGGCTGCCATAGAACGGCCCACTGATTTGGCCGTCTCCTTGGTGGCCCGGAGAGACAGGTCTGTTGCGCGACGCAATTCTCGAATTGCGTCAGCGCTGACTTCCTCACGTTCATCGATATCCTTCAGCAGATCAGCCTGGTATGCCTGCAATATAGACATAGTATGCAGACATGACGCAGCCTGACCTGCTGCCGAATAAGCTTTACCCACCAGCGAAGATGTAGATTTTAATGGCTTGGTGGGTAACGTCGGGGCTTTTAATGATGACGATGACTCGGGAGAGAGATAGCTCGCGAGCGTCTCTTCAGCCCGAGGCACCGTCAAATAACCATAGTCAGATGCACCCAAAACATTACTGTAGTTGGAAGTTTGTGGGTTAAATACTCTGAATGACGCCGGTTTATTCCACGATCTCGAAACCTCATTGTGGAGATCGGGAAAAAACGGGAGTCCCCGACGTGGAGGCTGTGTTTTAGATGGTAGAAATCTTTCATCTAATAAACTTTTCTTAGAAACACTCTGAGAATCATCGGCTGGCCATTCAATATTTAATCTAGCTACAGCACGAGATAAAACCTCCATAAGCTCCTCATCATTACTGGAGGCATGAGCTGGCGAAGACTCAAAATCCCCCATATCAACACTGACGACATCCAGATCCTCAGAACTGGATAGCCTCAGCAATGGTGCCCCAACCTGGGAAGGAGAAGCCGCAGCGCGGGCTCCTTCCTGGGCAGAGGCACCGGATCCAGCAGGTAAGGGTTGAGAAAGGGCTGGGCCCGTCTCAAGCCCCGCTACTAGATCCATATGCGAACCCCAAGATGAAAGCCTTCGCTGTGCCTCGGCAGCAGCGGGACCCGCACCTCGGGGAGCGCGAACCGAACCGTCCTCCTCAAAGAACGCCCGGCGAGAGCGGAGCGTCCTCACGGACAGCTTCTCGCAATGCTCACAGTCAGCTCCCTCGAGAACTGACTGGGCATGCTCCACTCCCAAACAAGCAACACAAAGCTGATGTGTGTCCCCACCCGTGATAAAACGAGGGCAAGGGACAACACAACGCTTGAATTCTTGTTTCGCCATAATATATATATATATATAGATAGATAATGTGCTTGTGACAGACAACAGTAAATAGACAAGGACAGTATACAGAGAGCGCTTGCTGAAGGCAACAGAAGCTGTCGCGGTCTGTTTTCTGGTGTGCTTTATAGCTTCCTGGTCTATGACGTCACCCGCCTATGACGTCTCGCTCTTCCATTGGACTGATTATACACGTGCTTCACGACGCAATCACGCAGAGCGTTCCCACCGCGTCTCAACGCAGCTCGAGTTCCCTTGAAAGGGAACTAGAAAACAGACTCAATGTGCTAAATACCGGAATTATCATTTAAGTGTAAACCTGTATTGCAAAATAATTATAAAAACAAATTTAAATCCTCTTTAACTCTAAATTGTACTTGTTTTATTTGCAACAGTCATTCTACTAAGAGAGTTTAAGAGCGGTATCGTATGGCATGTGGATCAATCTACAGAAGAAGAGAAGAGAGAAAGATGGCGTGCTGAAACTTGAACCAGGAGAGAGAAAGAGCGAGAGAAAGAGCTAGAGAAAAGAGCGAGAGAAAGAGCGAGAGAAAGAGCGAGAGAAAGAGCGAGAGACGAGCTCGCAGGAACAGCTTTCAGGGCGACAGACCGAACTGTGAGTTTCAGGATAAAACACGTCTTTCATCATCAGATCTGTGTCTGAATCAGTCAAACGCTTCATTCACTCCACATATAAACTATTAACACAATCATTTAGACATTTGTTTATCCAAAGAAACTTACAATGAATTCATAATCTGACCAATTCATGAATCAGTTCAACCCTTCCCTGAGAATAAAACCCATGACCTATAATCACGTTTGTGTTTTTAATTTGTAGATTCTTGTGATTCTGAGATGTTTCTGGAGAAGTCCGAGATGAGGTGAGAACTGATCCGATGAGCTGATCCGTGTGTGTGTGTGTGTGTGTGTGTGTGTGTGTGTGTGAGAGAGAGAGAGAGTGAGTGTGTGAGAGTGAAAGAGTGTGTGTGTGTATGTGTGTGTGTTTAACTATGTGTGTGTTTGACTACTTTGACTATCCATTTGCACTGTTTTTTTGCCAAACACCAAATTTCAAACTCATTGATGCCACTTTATACTTTTTCCATGGTGTAAAAACAGCATCAGCATCAAGATGACATTAAATTATTGATCTATTGACTTTAAATCCTGTTTGGAGGATCTGCAGCATGTTGGTAATATAACTGTCTGTTTAATTTTAATTTAATTTACTTAAAGGTATAGCGGAGGACCCGCCCTCTCCAATTTTTTTTAAAAATGCACAGATTATGAGCATGAGAGAGAGCATCGATTGAGTGACCGAGGACTCAAGACATGATATGCAATGGAGAAGTAGCTTGTTGCATTTGTGTAATAAAAACTATGGTGAACACATTGTAATTATCGAAAATGAACACACAAGGTTTTAGAATATTTCAGCGTGATACCATTTACCATTTGGTCATAAGGCTACTTTAGACAAATTGAGATGTTTACCGTGTCTACGCGGTGCATGACTTGTGCCAGGGCTAGCATCGCTAATCATAGCTTACATTAACTTTTACTAGCAGTGATTTTAAATGGATTTCTCCAAATAGCATGACAAACTTTACCTGTCTAGTAGAATCTTCGCGACTGCGGCATCAGTGGGAAGCCCAACCTGTGCTTTTAGCGCACGCCAGCGTGTGAAATATTCACCCAAAATCACTCTGGTCTTGTTTCTGTATTCTGCGGCCTTTCTCTTCTTATCATACACTTCGTATACATTTTTTCTCTTTCGACCCTCAGCCATTTTCAAAGGAATGGCTGAAACCGTAACTCATCACACATAATACACCTGAAAGTGCGCATGCGCAGAAAGCTAAAACTACATGGGGGCGAGCACGTACAACGGCCTTACGTAAACATATCACCAGAATGATTGACACTTAGGTGGACCAATAGTATAGGCTACCCACTCGGAAAAAGAAAATCCTCCGCTATACCTTTAAGATTATCGTATTGCAAATCAAATATTGCATTATTATGGACAACGTGACTCACGAGGCACATCGTTTTTATTGTCTTTTTTGGGGCATAAGAACAATTTTTTCATCAAATCCTTTTTATCACTTATGACAGCCTGGTCTGTGTTGAGTATGCTGGTCACATAATTTGCTTCAAATTTTTTGTGATCAACTAGTCAGCCTGACCTAAATCCAACATGGCTGCCAGTGGTGCAGAACATTCAGATTTTGAGATAAGTAAATATATATTAAACTTACTTTTCTTCTGAAAAAAAAAAGTAAAGTAGCTGTATTTAAAATGCACTATTCAAACTTAAATGATTGTAATTCAAGAATGCTTTGGAAAATAGACCTAAGTTTGGTGTCAGCAGATTATTAAAACAGTCAGCAGATTATTGTTGAAGTGAAAGCACTTAAAGGTGCAATGTGTAAAAAATTTGAGTATCTATTAACAGAAATGCAATATGACATCCATAACTATGTTTTCAGTGGTGTATAAAGAACTTACTTAATAAACCGTAATGTTTTTATTACCTTAGAATGAGACATTTATATCTACATAGGCGCGGGAATCCCCTTCTATGAAGGTCGACATATTGTGACGTCATGTTTCTACCGTAGCCGACAGCGAACAAACAGCGCTACAGAGCGCGTTTCGTCACTACCTTGAAAGAGAAGCCGCAGAAAGCTAGAAGCTAGCCATAAACACCGTGAGTAGTGACTTTTCCCTTGTCAGTGTTGTAAAATATGTAGTTGGATTGTTTCATGTAACTTAGTTCTTCTCCCTCGCTGTGTTATGGCTTTGCTATGTGGGGATAAATGCTGGTTACGTTCGTGAGACAGCTGATTAGTACTCTTGTCATTGACCGTAAAACAGTAACGTTACAGGAATCACCAACCCGTCGATCGCGGTCGACAAGTCGATCTTGGAAGCATTTTAAGTCGATCGCGAAGAGTTTTCAAAATCAGAGAAAAAAAGCCTGTTGTGTGTAGTAAATGGTGTCTAGGGGATGCGGAGGCGCGCGCGCTGTTACAATCATGCCATTTTTGCCATGCGGACGCGTCGAGTTTAAACAAGGCTTTACGCTTTAACCAGCTCAGCCACAGTAACAGCTCATATTTAGCCAGCTAAACTTTTTCTACCCTGTTAGAAAAAATATATAGTTGCATATAGTTTCATGTGTTTCTTCTCCCTCGCTGTATTATGGGTTTGCTATGTGGGGGGAAATGTGCTGGTTACGTTTGTGAGACAATCAGCTGATTACTATTATTATATTATATATTAAGACCCTTGATCCTCACCTGACTATGGCTTTGTAAACTTTATCCATGATGTGGTTTATAATGGACTGTGGTACAGAAACAGTGACAATGTTACACATTCTTCTTGGCTTACTCTGGCTATTCTCTGCTGTCTCAGACGACGATATGTTTGTCCAGTTTCACGCACCGTAGCTTCTTCGAAAGGGAGGGGTGAGCAGTGGGCTGAGCCATTAGTGCAACTCGCAACCGAACCGCTAGATGTCGCTAAAAATCACACACTGCACCTTTAAAAAAAAATTAAAGTATGAATAAGTTATGGAAGTTTAAACTTACAGTAAATCAAATATACTGTACTTAATATTTTTTCTTTTTTATAAAATATGTATTTTGCTAAATATGTTTTACTATAAAATTACTATAAAATCAAAGCCATATATATAACCAAGTTGTGTTCCAAATTTGAAGTTGATATCACAAAAATTGAAGTTCCCATGAGATTTTGTTTAGGCATTATACTAAAAATAGCCACCGGGTGACTTACATTCCATTGAATTTAATTGAATGCATTCTGCCATAACAAATTAATACATTTCTGTCCAAAATATCTCTTCTGTCACAAAATATGGAACCTTGAGACTCAGACCTTTCTGACAATATGTGTTTTGTCAAGATTAGAAAAGGTTTTGTGATCATAAATTATGAAACATGACGATGCCCAAAAGGGGAGGAGCCCGATAAAATAATTTAGAGTACCATTTCTATGGTAACGCAACGTCCAATTTCAAAACGGGTTTCACAGGCTGAATCTTGAGTTTGTAAGCTTTCGAATGATATATCTCTTGTCAACATTAGATCAGGTAAAGTATGGGATATAATTGTTTTAAAAATGCAGTGGCAGTAACAGTTGACAGATTAATGACTAGGTCCTTTTTTTATACCCTAATCAGGCAACCTGACTCAGGAGACTCATAAACTCATAAAATCCAAAATATATCAAATTTTTAAAAAATTATTTTGGATATGTTTTATTTAAGTCCAGATAATATAAAAAATGACATGAATTTATTTTTTGCTTAGCATTTTCCATTCTTGCCTGTTTAAGGGTTAAAGGTCTGTTTCTGTCTTTTCTATGGCATCTGCCTTGATCACATGACCACATTTTTAACAGCAATAAAACCAACTTATCTGATCCGTAGTCATGGTAACCAAGACCCTTCTTGCCCTTGTTGGGGGGATGGGACCATAGATCCCAGAGTGAGTTTTAAAGATTATGTTACATATAACAAATAATTGTGTCTGATTTGTCTGTCGTTACACAATGGTGTGCGACAAGGAGGCATTTTGTCCCCTGTTTTTTTTTTTTATCTTTATATGGATGACTTATCTAAATGCCTGAATGCTTGTAAAACTGGTTGTATGGTTGGAGACATCTTGGTGAACCACATTATTTATGCATATGATCTTGTGGTTTTTAGCCCTGGTCTTGAGCATGATATTTTAAATAATGCTAGTAAGAGTTTTGTGATGATTTGCAGAACTAATGAGGACAAGAGTCTGATAAGGATCTCTTGTTGTGTGTGCAAAAGTAAAATATCTTGGACATTTTATAACTGAACATATGACAGATGATGAGGACATTGAACGGCAAATGTCCCATGTTGTTTATGCAGGCTAAAGTATACTTTTGCATAAATTTAGCTCTTGTTCAGACAAAGTGAAGACATCACTATTCAAAGCATATTGTACACCACTTTATACTGCCCATTTGTGGACAAATTATAGAATATCTAGCTAACAGAGGCTTCAAGTACCTTAAAATGATGCAATGATACTTTTATTAAGGAGACCTAGATGGCATAGTGCAAGTGAGATGTTTGTATGGGAGTTAACACATTTAAAGCTGTGTTACAAAATATTATGTACAGATTTAGCTGCCGACTTAATGCTTCTAAAAATGAGGTTATCATGGGTCTATCAAATATAAGGTTTAGCACTACACAATATCAGTCTAAATTGTGGAAACATTGGTACTTTTTTATTTTTTGTAATGCAGATATGTATTTATTATTATTATTATTTTGCTATTTTTGTTGTTTTATATGTTGGGTGTGTTTTAGAAATTGGACCCTGAGTCTGTAATAAAGTTTTTGATTTTATTGATATTCGTTGAGAGTCGTTTTTTTAATTTAATATCGAAAGTAGAAAAAGGAGAAATTGGCTCCTTTTTTCAGGTTTTCGTCTTCATTCTTAAAAAAAAAAAGAAAAACATGACTTTGTTTTATTTTTTCATACAGGGGTACAAAAATGAATAAAGAGTTTGAATATTCGATCTCTGTACGGGGGCGGTGAATGAAACGCCCCTTTCTCGGTTAGTCAGCGAAGATCAAACCGTGCCATCTTCAGTTCCTCAGTTCCGCGCAGCAGAATAGCTGTACGGATTCTTAATGTGGTTATAAAGATAATGACATAAATGTAGCCAATCAGCGTCCTCAAATCTTGTCCGAAATGGGCAATGTTCTCTATCAGCCCAAGCGAGCCACTGCTGAAGTCAGGACAACAGTGTATGGGTTGATAAAAAGCAAACAAGTATCTCACCAGTAAAGAGTAAAAATGATTACATTGGCATACAGGCAAGTGCCAGTCCATTATTATTAATGTGAAACAAGCCGTGTTTGTGTAACGTAGGCTGTGCGTGTAAATCTCACTGTGGTCTTTAGCGTCCTTGTAGTGCGGCCAGTTCCCATCCTGGAGACCCGGTTCGAATACCGCTCGGACAAGGTTGAGTAGGACCGGTTACATATGTGCGCTCTCTGTGCTCTGAAAGCTTTTCCACGAGCACATTTCAGTATGGTGGCATTTCTGGTTAGTGTGTTTTAGGTGTTTGCAAGGGTCAGTGGTATTTATGTACATATGGACATCAGACGTCACTCCAAGCACAGACACAAACACAGACTCTGACAGAGGAACTGTTCACTGATGATCTCGAGCCGCCTTCAGGTCGCCATTATCAAAATGTTTTATATTTAATTTGTATTTTGCTGTGTTTAATAATTCTTAATGGATCTGTATCTGTATGCTGTAAGGTTAAGGCAGCTGGTATAGTGGTCTGTTGGCATCTCCATGTGGTCCTGTTTGGTATTGCATTTTTCTACCCCTGAACGAAAAAGCAAGCTGAATTCTTGTTTTCTTTTTTTTTTTAAATTAGCCATTTTCTAATTTTTCTACTTTCAATATTAAATAAAATTAAAGCTGCAAGCAGCATTTATCGGGGTTCAAGCATTTGAGGCCTTTAAGCACATAAGCATTAAAGACATTAAGTTTTATTTAGGAAGCATTTAACCACTGACATTATAGGTGTGCCAACTAGTGGCCGATTTCTTTCAAAATTCTTACAGACCTCTAGGGCCATGGGTCGAACATGCCCACCGAGTTTCATTCTGATCGGCATCCGTTAACCTTGTTTAATAGGTGTTCAAATTCATAGGCCAATGGCGGCCATGTTTTTTGAGATATGCCCATGTCCTCATAGACATACATGGCACCTTGGACCAAGGTGTCAATCGGACTAACGGTCAGGTGGTCATAGCCCTTTTTATGTTGTTTTCATGTTATAGCGCCACCTAGTGTTTAATCGATTTTTTTACTGTGACCTCAGATTGAACTCATACACATGTGTACAGAGTTTGGTGAAGCTAGCTCATTTGCTTCTTGATTTATAGCCATTTTAGTATAGGCTCCACCCACAATGTTATTTTTGCGCACACTAGCGCTCGTGAATCGAAATTTAAACTTTTATTCGCTAATTATTGATATTCAGACTCCAGGGAACATTTGTGCACTGGTTTGGTTAAGATCGGGCAAAAAACCTAGGATTAGTTTGCAAAAGTAGTTTTTTGACAAAATTCAAAATGGCGGAGAAATTTGGATACCGGAAATTTCGTGCTTGAACCCCTAAAAAACACTGAATGAATGATACACTCATTGAGGGGAGCATTTGAAAATGATTAAATATACTGTGAACTTTAAATAATGATCAAGTGACAAAAGAATCGACAATTAATAAAACATTAAATATGATTGTAAAATGATACTAAACTGCAATAGAGAATGTAACAAACTGGGTTCATTTTCCCACTCAGTGATTTTAACACAGTGTAAATGTCTATTCACTACTACATTTAGAGCCATGACTCACTGTATGTTATAGTGTTTGTTGTTGTTGCTAACTTAACATTCTTCATTATTTTCTTGAATGACTGCCATGTTATTAATCTCAGGAACATATATTGCCATCTGCAGGTCAAAGTGAACGACTGATTGTTTCCACAAACCAGTGCTGATCTGTTTTCAATGTTAGTTTAGCTGCGGTATGTCAGATGAGCGAGGAAATGACTCTCTCTCTAAGATGAGTCTCTCGGAGAAACAGAGGTAAGACTGCGTCTGTTTTCACACAATCATTCTAAACTACTGAAGTTTTAGATTCTTCCTGTGAAGAACTAAGCATTGTTTTATATTTGCAAATGTTTTGCAGAACTTCTTAATTAAAAAATAGAATAAAATATGATTATTTTGTGGCCGGTAGATGATAAACATCTTCAATCTGAAAAGGAAAATTAATATTTTCAGTCTAAATCAATATTTTCTGCCTCTCCTTCAGCAGTAGTGTTACATTGCAGTACTAAAGTAGTGTTATAGGTTAAATGTACATTGATTTTTAAAATTAAAATGCATGTAAAAAATTCTAAGTTCACAGTAATGATTGTGCAAATGCTTCATCAGCATTCCGTCTGTGAAGGACTAGAGAGAGTTTGTGCCGTTATCAGACACAGACGAACTTCTGTAATTAAATTTTTTTCTTGTCTCTATTTGTTATTAGTGAAAGATCCGGCTCACATGTGTCAAGCCCTGTGTCTGTGAGGAGTGACTGGTCAAAGGAGGGTGGCCTACCGAACTTCAGTGAGAAAAAGACATCTATCAAAAGGTATTTTTATATTTTTACATTATAGAGTTATAATTTCTACACAATGTGATGAAACTTAACTAAATACAACTATAATTCACAGAAAACAATGTCCGCTAGTCTGATTTCCTTTTTACTGAACTCTTTTTACTGAACTCAGTCTGGAGCTTCTTTCCAGTAACACAATTACACAGAACGCCACTAGGGGGCATACATTTACCAGAAAATATCATGCAACCAAACATGAATAAATCCATCTGTAGGAGCCATTTGTTGGATGGTAAAGTTTTTCGTCCACTGGATGGTGCTGTGGCTGTGTTTAATTAGAGCACCTGAGCAACAAGTGTGTGCGTTGGTAATTGGGAAGCACACCGTTTTTTGACCGCACAGCAGAGTGAATCTCGGGGTGGATTTCTTATGCTGTCCACAGGGTATGGCTTTGTGTGTACCTATGAACGAGGAAAGGCCACAAGAAGTTTTAAGACAAGTTTTGAGATCATGTTTAATAGAGCACAAGTAATAAAGAAAGACATTTATTGCATCTACATCCGTTTGCATGGACTCTGTTTGTACTCGTTCTAAACTTGCTTACTCCTATTATCAACGGCAACGACATTGCAAAGTCAATAAACCATCGATCCAGTCATGAGAGGGACAAATACACAACTATACTGTATTTAATTACCATTTGTAACATTGAACGTCCTCTTAAAATGAGACTGAAGTATCTCCTGTAGTGAAGTGTTTTTTTTGTCCAGCTCTGTGTCTGTGAAGAGTGACTGTTCAAAAGATGGTGACCTACCAAACTTCAGTGAGGAAACACCATCAACAACCAAAGGGTATTTCTTATTTTTGGGCACAGACTGTGTTAGAAAGTGTATCAATGAATAATTAGCATAAAGCTGTATAGTTCAAATATTTACTAGAGTATATTTTGCTAAAATCATTTACTAGAGATTTTGGTAATATATTTCCTGGAAATGCAGTATTTAGATTTTTTTTTATTTGCTAACAGGCTTAAATATGAAACATTAGATTCAGATTTCCAGACTCACAGGAAACACAAGAATTTCACAGAGAATCTCCCGTGGATCTTCCAGGTAAAAAAAAAAATCTTACATTTTTATAAATATTTAATAATTTGACTATTTATCATGTTTTCCTGAAAAATTACTCAAAATGAAACATAAATGGTCAAAAATAATTAGAAATGACATTTATATAAAAAAAAAAACATAAAATAAGAAGGAAATGTGAAAAGTTTATTTTTATTTATACATAATTACAGCTAATTAAAATGTTTGAGTTTTTACTTTTATTTTTTTATAAATATAGATGTACGGTTTTATTTTATTTAAATTTTATTTTTTTTTTATTTTGCTTTGTAGGATCTTGAGAGCAAAATAATCACCTTACTGAAAAATGAGCTGGAAACGTTTAAGAAAATATTACAAAAAGAGAACACACAATCCTTAGTGGAGGACTTTAATAAGAACAGATGCAGTATTAAAGAAGCAGCTCTTGATCTCACACTACACTACCTGAGAGAGATGAAGCAAGATGAAGCTGCTGATACTCTAAAAGGTAAGAGACTCATCATCATCCGTCAGATTAACACCTATAAATGTATGAGAGAAAATTAAGATTAAAACTGTCTGTTTGTTGTTCCTGTATTTAGATGAGCTGATCTTTAATCATCAGCTGAAATGTAGACTAAAGGAGAAGTATCAATGTGTGTTTGAAGGAATTGCAAAGCAGGGTGACACCACACTTCTGAAGAACATCTACACACATCTCTATATCACTCAGGGTGGTAGTGAACAGGTCAATACTGAACATGAGGTCAGACAAATAGAAGTTGCTTCCAGACATCATGAATCACAAGAAATACCAGTTGAATGCAATAATTTGTTTGAAGCCCCTGAACAACACCAGGAGATCAGAACTGTAGTGACAAAAGGAGTTGCTGGCATTGGAAAATCCGTCTCTGTGCAAAAGTTTGTTCTGGATTGGGCTGAAGGAAAAGAAAATCAAGATATCAGCTTCATATTTCCTCTTCCATTCAGAGAGATGAATTTAAAGAAGAAAGAAAAACAAAGTTTAATGGGTCTTATAACTCTATGCTTCCCAGAGACAAAAGGACTGAGCCTTATAAGAAGGAATAATTTCAAAGTGCTGTTCATCCTTGATGGACTGGATGAATGTCGTCTTCCTCTGAAGTTTGAGAGTAATGAGACGTTGACTGATGTATGGTCACCAGCCTCTCTGGATGTTCTCCTGACGAACCTCATCAAGGGAAATCTGCTTCCTTCTGCTCTCGTCTGGATCACCACCAGACCAGCAGCTGCCAGTAAGATTCCTCCTGACTGTATCGACCGGCTGACAGAGATACGAGGATTCAATGACGCACAGAAGGAAGAGTACTTCAGAAAAAGATTCAAAGATAAGAAAATGGCCAATGAAATCATTGACCATGTTAAACAATCAAAGAGTCTCTTTATCATGTGTCACATCCCAGTCTTCTGCTGGATTTCAGCCACTGTTCTCCAGAACATTTTAGAGGTGGAAAAAAATTTGGTGAAAAACAATCAGTCTGATCCCTCTAAAACACTGCAGGAATCAAACACTGAAGACACTCCCAAGACTCTGACACAAATGTACACACACTTTCTCCGCTTTCAGATCCAGCAGAGCAGACGGAAGTATGATGGAGAATACACACCAGATGTTTCCTGGGATAAAGACGCCATCCTTTCACTAGGGAACCTGGCATTTCATCAGCTGGAAGAAAACAACCTGATCTTCTATGAATCAGACCTGGAAGCCTGTGGTATTGACGTCTATAAAGCATCAGTGTACTCAGGCATGTGTACCCAGATCTTTAAGGAGGAAACAGGGATCATTTTTGGTACCATGTACTGCTTTGTTCACTTGAGCATTCAAGAGTTTATTGCAGCCCTTTATGCACATTTGGTTCTCGACATCAACAAGAAAAGTGTGTTTGTTCATGACTCTGCACAACAGGAAAACAAAAATGAAGTCATGATTGATTTGCTCAAGACTGCAGTGGACAAGGCGCTCGAGAGTGACAATGGACACCTGGACCTTTTCCTTCGATTCCTCCTCGGTCTGTCACTCCAGTCAAATCGACGACTCTTACGAGGTTTATTGACACAGCTAGATGACAATGACCAGAGCAACATAAAGATAGTTCGACGACTCTTACGAGGTCTGTTCACACAGCGAGACAGCAATGACCAGAGCAACAAGGAGATAGTTCAGTACATCAAACAGAAATTAGAATCTGATCTGTCTCCAGAGAGATCCATCAATCTGTTCTACTGTCTGAATGAACTGAACGATCAAAGTCTGGTGAAAGAGATTCAGACCCACCTTAGCAAAGGAAGTCTCTCATCTGCTGATCTTTCACCTGCCCAGTGGTCTGCTTTAGCCTTTGTGTTGTTGACATCAGAGGTGGAGCTGGAGGAGTTTGAGCTTCAGAAATTCAAGAAATCAGACGAGTGTCTTATTAGATTATCAACAGTCATCAAAACCTCCAAAAGAGCTCTGTAAGTCATTTAATGCGATTAGTCATGTTTTGGTCTCATCTCATTCATCTACACTGCTCTATAATGATTCTTAATCATATACCACATATTTTCAGCAAAACATGAACTTCGGTTAGTGAAGGACGAAGCACACTATTTATGTTTGTTTTATCTAGTAAATTTTTCAAAAATACTAAGATATAGAACATACTAGTTAACCTGTAATGTCAGTGTAGCTCACCCTCCTCACTGTATATTTACTGTTAATCAGTCCCTCCAGGATTTCACAATTTTTTTGTGTGATTTTTGCGATCAAAATGACTGATTTTGTGGTGGTAATTTCCAGAAATTTGTGATTTATTTTTTATTTTTTATAAAATATTTTATTCGATTTTTATAATTAGGACATCACATTTACCATAATAGTATTATGTCAGGTGACACATGACACAAATCACAAACAAAATGCATAAAGCTTGTTTATTTGGTCTAATCAAATTCTTTTTTTAAATTGTGCTGTATTATTGTTGCTTGATTAACATTAACAACACTGACAACAGCAGGTAAATTAGGTTACTGTCACTTCAAGGTGGAAGGTGCCCACTTGAAGACCCTAGAGATGTCCCCTACTTGGCTCAATCCGACGGTTGTCGCGCTGGTCCACTAGGGAGACCACACTGTAGTTGCAGCCATCGTGTGTGCTGACGCGCCAATAACACTGTAGTCGTTAACGCCGGACAGAAGGGGAGTCACACCACCATATGGAAAGAAGCGTAAATGGGTGAAGCATAGTTTACTGTAAAGCTACGTCTTAGTGTTGCTTATCTTGGCGAAAGCCGAGTACAAATCAGCATGAAGTTTTAACATCTACTCTCGTGTAATGGAAATCTTAAGACCTACTACAGTAATGACAAACGTCCCAATCAGTTATTACTGATTGTTTTACGTAAATACTCGCCAAGATGAATATTTTGAAGTAATTGTAGCTATGTGTATTTGTTCAAGCGCTATAAAGAGAATTCAATATTCTAACGGTGACAGGCGGTGACACGCAGTCAGTCAGTCAGTCACACACACACACACACACACACACACACATGCACTTACACACACTGCAGTCAGAGACAGACTGTCACTCGACTGGCTGAAATTAGTTCTCTTTCACGGTATACTTAGCTTTTAATAATTCTTTTTAGTACCATCGAGCATATCATACTTTTTGTTATGTCATTTGTATCATCTGTATCCACGTAAAAATGCATTGAAACTTTAATTAAACTAGAGATATTTCAATTGGGTGATTATAATTTAATGTTTTGTGAGGTATTTTTCATTTTTGTGATTATTTTGCGGTTAAATTAGGAATTATGCAGGATTGCAAAAAAATGCGACATTTTGTTGATTTTGCTTTGTATTCAGCGATCGCAGAATCGCGGAAAACTGGAGGGACTGGTTAATTTAAAAAAATGGAAAATATTTAATATTTACATTACATTTATTCATTTAGCTGATGTTTTTATCCAAAGCGACTTACAATTGCTATATATGTCAGAGGTCGCACGCCTCTGGAGCAATTAGGGGTTAAGTGTCTTGCTCAGGGACACATTGGTGTCTCACAGTGGATTCGAACCCAGGTCTCCCACACCAAAGGCATGCGTCTTATCCACTGCGCCATCACCACCACCACCAGAGAATGGATTATACAGAGAATGTATTCTATATGTTCCATCCAATTCTTTGATTTGATTTATTTATATTGTAGGTTAAATTATTGTGACTTAACAGACAAAAGCTGTTCAGCTCTGGCTACAGTTCTTGGATCAGATACCAATCTGAAAGAGCTGAACATGAACAATAATAATCTACAGGATTCAGGAGTGAAGCTGCTCTGCGCTGGACTGAAGAATATAAAGTGTAAATTGGAGATACTGAGGTAAGTGGTGTGTCAACAGACAAAAAAATAAATAAAAATAACTCAACCAAAATGAAAGGTTTGATTTGTTTTAGATATTCTCTTTACAAAATGTATGTATATGAATGTGTTGTTTGGATGTAAGGCCACATAAGCACTGTAAAGTTTCAGGATTGACAACTGCATTTAAATGTGAGAGTGAGTCCCGTAAATTATCTTTCCATGTGTGTAAATTATCGTAAATAATCGTTCCCTAAATAATCTTTCCATGTGTATACGGAATGTGACTCACTCCCAAAATTGCAATGATTGGCACTGTGGTAACCATAATGTTCTGACATCTTGCGTGTTTAGTATCCTCTATTCTGACTCAAAAAAATATTAACGTGACAAAAGACTCTTAGTATGTCTGTTAGCTTTCATGAGAACGCCGACGCACTGAATCGTTCTTGGTTTAAATAGTTCAAAGTTACTATTAGATTTAATGTTATTACCTTGACAAACTATACATCATTATAAAGATATAAGACTCAAGTTTCAGTATTTGACCACTATTTTATTCTAAGAAACTTATAGTGACAGTTATGTATTCATTTGTGTCAGGAGTTATGTAATGAAAAAATTTGTCGATACCTTTAACCCTCTGGGGTTGGCAAACGCGCCGGTGTGTTTTGCTCTATTTTTTTTTTTCACATGGGAGCAAAATAGACTTAAAATACTCCATAAATTATGGTCATACAGACTTAAGAAATATGAAAAAATAAACTGTTAAATGTCTTATTTTTTATGTGTCCAATTACAATCAAAATAAAACATTGTGCTTTTGTAAAATAAAGAAATAAAAAGGGTGTGCTTTCCGGCTCTCCGTCACCGTGGACTTTTTTTTTTTGGAGCACGTTTCTAAACTTAAACAAAACTCAGCGAATACTATTCACCCTGGCATAAGCAATATATCTTTATAATCAGTTAAGTGTGTACTTTTAAATGATGTAATTCATAACAAAACCAAATATTCTCTGTTTATGTAATCTATATGAAAAGAGCGATGTCAGTCGTTCTCATTTCAACTAATTATAGCAGATTATCTTTTAATGTGACACGCCCACGGAGAGCGCGCGCTATTCAAACGCAAATGATCTGAGGCGATCCATGCAAACGTGTAACGCCCCTCATCAACTCGATAAAACACACCAAATTTAATCAGATTATAGTACTTTACATCGCCTTGCAGGCTGTGAGGAATAATCTTGGGAAATTTACGTCAGAAGTACTGGTTTAAATTCATTTCGAGGAACAACGGATCCATCTGAGAAGAATAGTAAGTTTTTTATTATTGTTCTAATCGCGATATCCTAGTGTATGTAAACCGCAAAAAGACAGCATGTTTAAATATGAATCACGTGTATGTGTGTGAATGTATGGCACAGATGTACGCAGTTGTTTACTACAGCTCGCAAAAAGACTGTTTAAATTATTTATTTAAAATTTGAATCGTGTCTGTGTGTGAATGAATGAACAGCTTTTACCAAACTATATTGCTATATATGAATCGCGTGTTTAAATATGGATCGCGTGTATGTGTGTGAATGAATGGCACAGGTGTGCGCTGTTGTTTACTACAGCTCGCATTGTCGTATCTTTTCTTCCTTAACAAGCAGTAATGACCACTGACGACTTGAATTACATAAACGAACTGTTTACTGAAGTTTACGAACAGGATTACACATGAATACAGCGCACACACACATGGACGTCAATCTCATCACTCTTCTCTCTCTATTCTATCTGCGCGCTCTCGCCCCCTATGCATTTTGGGTAGACTTTTCTTAAAGCTGAACAACCTTGTAAGTGACAACACTGTTTCTGTTATTATTAAAGATAATTAATTAAACATTTCTATTCGAATAAATTTACAACATCCTCCCCCCATGAACAAATGTTCATCAACTTAAATCTCTAATGCATAAAGCAGCTGAATGGGTCTCTTTAACACAGTCCTTGTGGATGTGCGAACAGCACAGGATCTAACCTTGCCATCTCGGCCTGGAAACAGCTCTTCAATTTTTCCTAATTTCCAGGTTTGTCTCGGCATGTTGGCATCTCCTATGAGAACAATGTCACCCATCTTCAACACAGTAGGTTTCTGTGTGTTGCAGGAATGTGCAGATTTCAGGTCCAGTAGATAGTCCTTCCTCCAGCGATTCCACAGGTTGGTCATGAGTCGGTTCCTGTATCTCCACCTTTTTGTCATATCCTCTTTACTCACAGTGGGATGATCATAGTCTGCCGGAAATGGTTTTGGAGGCAGTGAAGTGAGTCGTTCACCAACCAAGAAGTGTGCTGGTGTTAGTGGCTGCGGCTCATCAATCTCATTGTGGACAAAGGTGAGGGGTCTGGAATTCAGTGTGGCCTCTACTTCTGAAAGGAGTGTAGACATTTCTGCAAAGGTAAGCGATGCCTTTCCTAGCACCTTCCTCAGGCTCGTTTTTACAGACCTTACAAGCCTCTCCCAAAATCCACCCCGCCAGGCTGCTCGTTCTACAATGAAACGCCAAGTGATGCCCTTCCCTGAGAAGTATTCCAGAATTTGTGGATCTTTGATGGCTTTCCACAGCTCACTAAGGTCTTGGTTTGCTCTCTTAAAGGTTTTGGCATTGTCTGAATAGATGACCTTGCACAGCCCTCTTCTGGAAACAAATCGCTTGAGTGCTAACAAGAAGCTTTCTGTTGACTGACTTGAAACCAGCTCCAAATGCACTGCTCTAGTGACAGCACATGTGAACAGAGCAACATAAGCCTTGCATAATGCACAATCATTCTTCACATACAGTGGACCTGCAAAGTCTATGCCAGTTACTTCAAATGGTGGGGTCTCTGATATTCTGTCGCGTGGTAATGGAGCCGTGTCCTGCTGTGCGGGCTTTGCTTTAAATCTTTTGCACAGAGTACATTTTGACAGAATACTTTTCACAATTTGTCTGCCTCGCAAAATCCAGTATCTGCTTCTAATTTGTACTAGTGTGTCTCTCAGACCAGAATGCATGATAAATTCATGATTGTGCTGAACCAGCAGCTCACAATATCTGTCTTTGTTGGGCAGAATCCATGGATGTTTTTCTCTGTAACTAAAGTCTGACTGTTGCAGTCTGCCTCCAACACAGAGTAATTCATCTTCGTCAAGGAAAGGTTTTAGGTCTCTGATTTTTGAATCTGCGTTCAGGGTCTTATCAGCTTTCAGCAAATTGATTTCATGACTAAAGCTGCTATCTTGTGTCACCTTTATCCAGTACTTCTCGGCCTCAAACATTTCATCAGCAGTCAACTCACCTCGCATCCTGGAGCTTGAACTTGTATTGTGCACAAACCGCTTGATCCAAGCGGTGACTCGCAGAACTCGCTTCAGCTTACTGTACTTCAGTAAATCCAGCACAGGTTCCATTCCCTTTTCGTCACTGCTGCTACTGAGTTGCACGATGACCTGCTGACCTTGCTTTAGCTCACTAGTCACATCTTCATCGCTTTGATCTTCATCGCTCTCTTCAAATAGATTCAGTGCAGTCAGAAATGAAGGTCCTTTCCACCACAGTTCACTTTCCTTCAGGTTAGCTACAGTCTGACCTCTGGTGGGAAGGTCTGCAGGATTGAACTTGCCTTTACAGTGAGACCACATTGCAGGATTAGTTAAAGACTGGATTTCTGACACTCGGTTTGACACAAACTGTTTCCATTTGTGAGCTGGACTGCGAATCCACTGCAGCACAATCATCGAATCAGTCCACATATGAACTTGATGGAGCTCCAGATTCAGAGGCTTTAACAGACTGTTTCCTAGTCTTGCTCCAATCACTGCTCCCATCAGCTCAAGACGGGGCAGTGAGATCTTCTTCAGGGGGGCTACCCTGGACTTTGAAGCAACAAGGCATGTGGTCTTTGCTCCATCATCAGCTACTCGCAGCAGGTAAGCGACAGTACTATAAGCTTTCTCGCTTGCATCACAAAACACGTGGAGTTGATGTGCGTCGTGTCTGTGCACTGATTTTATTCCATACCAACGAGGAATGTGTATGTGGTGGATCTGTGGAAGTTCTGAACACCATCCTTGCCATTCTTGTGCAAGATCAGTGGGCAGCTCCTCGTCCCAGCCAAGACCCCGTATCCACAACTCTTGGAAAAGGCATTTTACTCGCACAGTGAATGGGGTAAGAAAGCCTATTGGGTCGAATATGCGAGCAGAGAGCTTTAGAACACTTCTTTTAGTATTCTCTTTTTTAGCTACAGCATCCAGCAATGCAGTCAGGTCAAAGACAAATTAATCTGTTTTAATTCTCCATACCAAGCCTAGTACCTTCAGCACTGATCCATGCGTTTCTGTCTCCTCTGCAGGTTCACTCATTGTCATCTTCCATTTCTCCTTCAATGCAGCACAGTTGGTTGTCCACTTGCAGAGGTCCATTCCAGCTGCAGACATAATCTCCCTTGCACCAGTAGTTATGGAGAAGGCATTTTCGACATCACTTGCACTTGAGATTAAGTCATCAACATAAAGTGATTCTTTTATTATCTTTACTACCTCAGGAAGTTGGTCTTCATATTCCTTCAGATGCTTTCTCACTGTAGCTGCCAGGAGGAATGGGCTGGGGGACACTCCAAACACCACTCTCGTCATCCGTAGCACACGCAGAGTCTCACCTGTATCTTCATGGGGTGGTGCAGTGAGCCAGAGGAACCGCACTGCATTTCTGTCCTTTTCAGCAAGAGAAATCTGCAAGAAGGCCTTCTTGATGTCTGCGGTAAATGCAATCTCATTCAGTCTGAATTTTATTAGTATGCTTAGCAGGTCTGGATTCAGGCTAGGACCAGTAAGTAGACAGTCATTTAATGATGGAAAGCCAATGTCATGTGATGAAGCATCAAACACTACTCTGAGCTTTGTTGTTACCTTGTCCTCCCGAAGAACAGCATGATGAGGCATGTAATACTTTACAGTGTTTGGAGATGATCCATCCTCCATCACGTCTTCGACGATGCCTTGCTTAAGGTAATCATTCACGACTTCATTATATCTGTGATACAACACTACATCTGACCGCCACTTTCTTTTAAGTCCTTCAAATCTTTTCCTTGCGATTCTGTAGTTATCTGAGAGTTCTGGTTTGTCAGGTCGCCATGGCAGCTCAACTTCATATCGCCCGTTTTTGTACTGAGTTGTTTTTTCAAACATGTGAAGAGCCTCCTCTTCTTCAGGGCTGTCTGTCTGCTGCATGGTAATGCCAAGGGACTCTATTTCCCAGAATGCTTTCAGACTTTCTGAGACCAGCGTGTCTTCATTAATTTGTATGTGCATGCATGCTGTCTCAGAAACACTGGACATTGTGACTGGGCCCTGCACTGACCATCCAAAAATGCTCTCAATGGCCACAAGTGCATCTGTGATTCTTTCGACTTGGCCTGACACTATATGCCAATAATAGTCTGCACCAATCAGCATAGACAACTCTGTATCACAAGTGCTGGGGTCTGGGTAGTCTGCCAACTGCAAGCCTTTTCGTTTCAACTCTGCTTGGATGTGCTCACCTGGAATCTTCATCACAGCAGTGCACACTTGGGGGGTCTCAAGCGCTTCTACTTCCACCTTCTGCTCTTTGTTCCAGATGCTTTGTAGAATGACTTTCACTGTGTTGCGCCTTGATGTTACTGGTGCTGCAGAGCCAAAAGTATGAAGAGTGAACGTTTCTTGCTTTGTCACAGGCAATTTTAAAGCTCTTACTGTGTTCTCACTGATGAAGCTTCTCTGACTGCCCCCATCCAGTAAGCAGCGAATGCTTTTACGTCCACCAGGTCCTTCTGCCCATGCTCTTACAGTCTGAAGAAGCACAGTGTTCTGTTTATTGGGCTGTATCTTAACAGAATGTGAAGCAAATGAAGAAACGACATAATCTTTGTAGTCAGTGTCTGAAGTGTTTGTTTCTCCTTTCTCACACACAGCACTATGATGTCTGCCTCCACACACATTACAGCACACCTTTGCCTTACAGAATCTTGCAATGTGTTTTGTCCCAAGACAAACAAAGCATCGTCCCAGTTTCATCAATTTTACTTTTCGTGCAGCAATATCAGTTCCTGGACACAGTTCTGTTTTGTGTGCTGCACTGTCACAGAAAAGACAGATCTGTATTCTTTGACTGGTGGTTTGCAGTACTGCAGCTGATGGCATGTAATGCTTTTTCTGCTTCATTTCAATTGATGTGTCTGGTCTTTTAAATGGTTTGTGATAGCTCTGGCTGTCTTTGGAATTACCTGGCTTAATCAGTTGCATGGCTCTTTCTCTGCTCAAAATCTCTTTCTGTAGAAATTCCATAACTTCTGAGACCTTCCATTCATCACTGGTTCCTCTTTGGCGACTGTACTGGAGAGTAATGTCGTCTGGAATCATCTGTAGCAGAACAGGGCATAGTAGGCTGCCGTATGCCTCTGATGCAACACCCAGCGATTCTAAGCTACGGATCTGTACTTCACATTCATCGTAAAGTTGTCTCAGAGCACTCACATCGTGTGATTTCTTTACTGGGAAGAGATTCAACAACTTGGTCATATGCGCATTAATGAGCAGATCCTTTCTTCCGAACCGGTTCTGAAGCAGATCGATTGCGTGATCGTAATTGCCATCTGTCAACATCAGTCCCGCTATTGCCTTGGAAGCAGCGCCGGAAACATATGTCTTAAGGTAATTAAACTTCTCTGTTTTGCTCAGCGCGTCATTTCTGTGAATAGCGGTTTCAAACTGATTCCAAAAGTCTTGCCACAAGCTAATTTCACCGCTGAACTTGCTGATAATTAACTTGGGTAACTTAACTGTGTGTCCGCGCTGCAATGGCACTGCGTCACACGGCCTGCTGTTGGTGCTTTCCCGGATTCTCTGCATCACGCGCTGCACGCGAGCCTTCGTACTGACGACTCGCTCTCCATACTCCTCCGCATCAACCACTTCATTTTCCAAATCATCCGTTTCTGTACGCTCCTCTATTTCGCGATCTAACTCCAGCAGCGTTTCCTCTTTTGCAGATAACAGGGCTAACAGTTCACATAATCTGTCAACGATCGGATCTTCTTTGCCAACCTCTGTTTCCACGTCTTGCAAAAGTCTCGTCGTGGAACCGCGTACAGCTCTCCGTTTTCTGAGTAGTCTTTCAAGTCGCTCCGCCATTTCGGATGTTGCCTGCAAGTTATCCCGGGTTTCGGCACCAAAGATTGTCGTATCTTTTCTTCCTTAACAAGCAGTAATGACCACTGACGACTTGAATTACATAAACGAACTGTTTACTGAAGTTTACGAACAGGATTACACATGAATACAGCGCACACACACATGGACGTCAATCTCATCACTCTTCTCTCTCTATTCTATCTGCGCGCTCTCGCCCCCTATGCATTTTGGGTAGACTTTTCTTAAAGCTGAACAACCTTGTAAGTGACAACACTGTTTCTGTTATTATTAAAGATAATTAATTAAACATTTCTATTCGAATAAATTTACAACACGCATAAAGACTGTTTAAATTAATTATTCAAAATATGAATCGCGTCTGTGTGTGAATGAATGAACAGCTTTTACCAAACTATATTGCTATACTGAGATGAGTAAAAATTGACTGAAATGTGTTGAAATAAAATGTCTTTGTATAAGCAACGTATTAAACTGCAAATTAAAATTTATATGCCCTAATATATAATAAAACGATATGTTACAGACGAAATATGAAAGACAGCATTTCGTTGACTAGTTTTGGATAGATTATACATTTTTACTGTAAAATAGACTACTACCACATCAAATAAGCTTTTGTTCGCCAATTTCTGCTCATATGTTAAATATATAGTATGTTTTGTCAAAAATAAACTCATCAACTAAGATGTTATTATAGTGTTTGTTCCAATGTATGTTATATTCAAACTAATGAATCCTTAACTTTGAAATAAGTATGATAAAATGCATACTTTAAAAAAAGATTACACTTAAAATATTGTTAAAATTGTAATTGTTGTTGATTTACATGTAAAAACGTTTTAATAAAATAGCAAAAAATATATTTACAAGGTAGATGTAAAGCAATATCTTAATAGGTCAATATAAGCCTTCTCATTAAATTATGTATTATTGGGTTTTTTTAGTGACACATTTGGGGAGAGGATATATTCCAAAACTTTCTGAAAATACAGTATGAGAATTAACTGCATAGTTACTAGAAATGTTTACCTTGGATATTATACAATTTGCATGCATACAAAATAAGTCCTCACATTCTTTCTTGTGGTCTCTCAGTGACACACCTGAATGAAAGGCTCATTATGCAGCTCATTACTTAATTGTAATTGAGATAGTAGTTAATTAGGAATCATGGAATACTGAGTGAATTTGATCTTTTTTATTATTATTATTACTCACATTATTATTATTACTCCAGGCATATTAATAAAGGGGCACACACTATAGCTAAAGTTCAACTTGCTCAGTTAGCTTGGTTCTGGTTCTCAAAACCCCCAACATTGTTGCACCTTCATGGATGAGACATGCAGATAACTACTGTAGTTCAAAGATTATTCAACCTTCATTGAATTTTATATAATCAATGAACTCTTCAACTTTCTATATTAGTTGTCAAAATAAATAATCTAAACTTTTCTATCATACCTAAATCAGAATCAGAAAGAGCTTTATTGCCAAGTGTGCTTGCACACACAAGGAATTTTCCTTGGTACTGAAGCTTCCAGTGCACATATACAAATACGGATACAACAATAAACATAGTAATACAAATTCTACAAATAAAATTATAAAAAAAATATGAAAATACTATAAAATACTATACAGATATATGGTCACAGTTGGGTTTTGTCAGAATAAACATTTACAGATACAGATTATGAACATATTTACAGTATTTTGAATAGTATGAATAAATATAAATATAAATATCACCTGAATTTTTAAAATATTGCACTAAACAGTGGGAGTATTGCACTTACAGGCCTATGCCTTGGGAGATATGTTAACTGTTCAGAAGGGAAATGGCCTGTGGGAAGAAACTGTTCCTGTGCCGAGATGTTCTTGTGGCCAGTGATCTGAGTCTCCGTCTTGACGGTAACAGTTCAAACAGGTGGTGTCCAGGGTGAGTGGAGTCTGTGGTGATTTTACCTGCTCTCTTCCTCACTCTGGAAGAGTACAGGTCCTGGAGGTTTGGCAGGGGGGCACCAATAATCCTCTCCGCAGTCCGGACTGTCCGTTGTAGTCTCCTGATGTCTGATTTGGTAGCTGAACCAAACCAGACAGTGATGGAAGTGCATAAAACAGACTCAATAACGGCTGAGTAGAACTGAATCAGCAGTTCCTGTGGCAAGTTGAACTTCCTCAGTTGGCGAAGGAAGTACAGTCTCTGCTGGGCCTTTTTCACAGTGGAGTCAATGTGATTATCCCACTTCAGGTCCTGAGAGATGATAGTGCCCAGGAACCTGAATGACTCCACTGCTTCCACAGTGCTGTTCATGATGGTGAGTGGGGGGAGTGCTGGGCTGTTCCTCCTGAAGTCCACGATCATCTCCACTGTTTTGAGCGTGTTCAGCTCAAGGTTGTTATAACTGCACCAGACAGCCAGCTGTTCAACCTCCAGTCTGTAAGCAGACTCATCACCGTTTTGGATGAGACCGATGACAGTGATGTCGTCTGCAAATTTCAGGAGCTTGACAGTGGGGTCTTTAGAAGTGCAGTCATTTGTGTACAGGGAGAAGAGCAGTGGGGAGAGAACGCAACCTTGGGGGGCGCCAGTGCTGATTGTGAGAGTCCTGGATGTGTGTTTCCCCAGTCTCACTCACTGCTGCCGGTCCGTCAGGAAGCTGGTGATCCACTGACAGATCGAGGATGGCATGGAGAGCTGGGTCAGTTTGGCTGTGAGAAGATCAGGCATGATGGTATTGAAGGCCGAACTGAAGTCCACAAATAAGATCCTTGCATAAGTCCCAGGTCTGTCGAGATGTTGCAGGATATAATGCAGTCCCATGTTGGGGATGCAGGAGGTGATGGTGAATGTGTGAAGTGCAGGTCAGAGCCGGTGTGTGGTGTGAATGAGTGCTTTTCAAACCTGCAATAAAATGAGTTTAAATCATCAGCCAGGTGTTGATTGTCCACAGATCGGGGGGATGTTGACTTGTAGTTAGTGATGTTCCTCAGGCCAGTCCAGACTGATGATGGGTCGTTGGATGAAAACTGTTTTTCAGTTTTTCAGAGTAGCTTCTTTTAGCAACTCTGATCTCCTTTGTCAGTCTGTTTCTGGCTTGATTATACAATATTTTATCCCCACTTCTGTAGGCATCCTCTTTGGCATGACGATTTGAGTTTCCCAGTAAACCATGGTTTATCATTAGTAAATGATAAGAATGACCTGGTAGGAATGCATGTATCCTCACAGAAACTTATATAAGAAGTTACAGTATCTGTGAGCTCATCCAGATCGTTGGTAGCAGCTTCAAAAACAGTCCAATCAGTGCAATCAAAGCAGGCCTGTAGATCCTGCTCTGCTTCATTAGTCCATCTTTTTACAGTCCTTATTACAGGTTTAGCTGATTTCAGTTTCTGCATGTAGGTCGGTATGAGATGAACCAAACAGTGATCAGAGAGCCCCAAAGCTGCCCGTGGGACGGAGTGATACGCATTTTTTATTGTGGTGTAACAGTGGTCCAGTATATTACTGTCTCTGGTGGGACATGTAACATGCTGTCTGTATTTTGGTAGTTCACGGGAAAGATTTGCTTTGTTAAAATCCCCAAGAATGATTAAACGAGAGTCAGGATACCTTTGTTCTGTTTCAGCTATTTGTTCAGCCAGCTGTTGTAGCGCCACGCTCACACACGCGTCTGGAGGGATGTACACATTAACCAGAATGAAAGAGGAAAACTCCCGAGGCGAGTAGAAGGGTTTACAGTTTATGAAATGTGCCTCTAAATTAGGAGAGCACATCTTCTTCAGTGTTGTTACATCTGAACACCAACTTTCATTAATGTAGAAACACAATCCACCACCTCTCGTTTTCCCCGTTAGCTCCGCGATGCGATCCGCTCTGAACAGCTGGAAGCCCGGCAGAAGTATTGCGTTGTCCGGTATGGCTTCACTCAGGCAGGTTTCAGTGAAGCACAGAGCAGCAGAGTTTAAAAAATCCTTGTTAGTGCGTGTGAGGAGAAGAAGTTTGTCCGTTTTGTTAGGAAGGGATCGGAGATTCGCAAGATAAATACTGGGGAGTGCAGCACGGAGGCCGCGCTCGCGGAGTTTAACCAGCGCGCCTGCACGCTTCCCGCGTTTGCGTCTGACCGCGCGTTTGAACAACAACGCTGCCCCTCCGACCAGAATGTCCAGCAAGACGTCCGAATAATCAAAAACTGTAGAAAAGTTATCTGGTGTGTGTTTCCTAATGTCCAGTAGTTCGTCTCTGGTGAAACTGATAGGAAAAGAATGACTAAACGCAGAACAAACGAACAAAAACAACACAATAGCTGGAGAGCAACACAACGAGGCAGCCATGCGCGGCGCCATCTTGATCGCGGGGGGAAAACATCTCTTTTGAATCCCTATGTGCAAGAATGTGAACAAGGCGGAAGTCAACAGCACATAAATGCCAGAATGTAAAATTAGTTATTTTATGGATTTAAAAATGATACATTTTTGCTTGTCCTTTACAAATGAACGCAAAATTACCGCCTATCTTCTAGTACAAAGGCACAGTGCTCACATTTATTTGTACATTAAAAAATTACATAGCCTATCAGTTTGTGCCTTAAATTGTGATCTCACATGGCAGAATATTTTAGTCGAAACATATGTGACGTATATATAACAAATACATGCATGATAAATAATGATGATAAATGCAAATAAATGCATGCAGTTTTGAGACCGATTTTATCGCCTTTTGATTATTTCATGAGTTAATTGACGACAGAACTACGGCTACAGCATGCCACATTTGCAGTGCAGTACAATGGCTGACAGGACAGGAAAGTTAGTTTTACTGACATTTGTCCTTACAACATCTCATCTTACCGCAGATAGCCTACTGATTCAGAACAACGCACTTTTCTCAGTATCTGACAGAAGTGTCACAAGCTTTCACACAGATCTTTCAAAATAAAAGTATATCAGAAAAAAAAGAGAATTACGTTTGTTGTTTCTTTGACTGGACATATGCGATTTATTCAAAACGGTCTTCCAACCCACCAGTTGAGGAACATCGAATCTATATTTACTATGCTCCGATCACTGCTGAAGCTTATTCGGCACCTGTACATTTCCGCACTCGTTTGACTTTCGCCTGGCGCTGAGGTGAAGTTGGAGTGCGCGTCTGAAAAGTCTCACGTTTTTTGTGGTCTTAAAGAGACAGTTCTGTGTTTTAAAAAACGCAATTCTTGTATTAACGCAATTCTTGCCATGGCCACCCCCTGGCTCCACCCCTGCAAACAACATCCCTCAGGGCTTTTAGCTAAAAAATGTGCATATTTAGAGAAATATTGATAGATTCTCATAGGTTGACGTCAGATTTGTATAGAGAGGAATAATATTTATTGAATTTTTACCCAAAATGGGCCATTATGAGCGCTGGATACTCTGATGTACTGTGTTTTCAATACACACTGGCAGCCTGAGGGCGCCCTATGCACATTTAGTCCATATATGGAACACATGAAGAAGAGCCATATCATGTGACATTCCAGGAACTCCCTGACATAAACAAAGCTTATCACAGATCGCTGTAACATGCAGATTAGGGTTGGGTATCGTTTGGGTTTTTTTGATACCGGTGCCAAATCGATACTTTTAAAATGGTACCGGTGCCTGAACCGATACCAAAAAAAAAAAAAAAAGGACGTTTCTTACGTCCGTTTCGGAGAATCAGAGGGCAGATTTTTTTATTGACAGCTGAGGCATTTAAGTGGCACCAAAATCTGCGTTTTGATTTGGTCCGGTTACATACCGGTTACTTGGGTACCGGTTCCATATCAGTGCCAGGTTTCGGTACCCAACCCTAATGCAGATAAAGATGTTTTGGAGACAATAAACATGATTGCAACGGTAAATGATTTATCTGTGATCTTCGAGTCATGTCAGGTATTTTCATAATAATAGATTTTTATAATATTTATAATGTAATGCTAATCGATATAGTCTTTATCATCGTGCAGAATACTATAAAATAATATATTTTCTGTCAGATTTTTTTTTATCTGAAGCCAAATCAGATCACAGAAGGTTATTTAAAACACTCAACTTGCGTTATAAATTAAGTTTGGAGCAAAAACATGGTTTTAATCTCATAAATTGTTGTGTATTGATGGTGTGCTAAGATAACATGCTAGCGAGCAGCACTAAGATGCACCTGCCACCTAGCTGTTATTTTTATGAATTTTTTTAAATAGGAATGCTTACTAAAATGTTATTTTTTCAAGAAGGGAATTTGATACAGTTTCAAATGTGAAGTGAGAACTTTGATAAAAGAAATTAGGGATTAAAAACAGCGTGAATAGCCAGGGGTTAGTAATTATAATGAAAACAAAAGAAAACAATATTTAGAGCCATAACCAGGCCAGAGAGGTGTGAATGTGTGCAGGGGAGACTGAGACTGAATGGCGCTCGTTTGCACCACAAAACAATAAAGACAATAGACTGAATAGATGCTTAGAAGATGACAATAAACATCAGTTTGCATTTTAGAGTCTTTTATATAAAATAGTCACATCACATGATCTTGAAAAACATTTAACTAAGTACAGAGTTTTAGACCTATCATCTTCAGATTTTAAATATAACATGGTCAGACATGTGGCTTTAGCTGCAGGGCATTTCTAGATTGATACAATGCCAACTTCAATTTTATTTTCATGAAGATATTCCATGAAAATATATTTCTAATAACTTTACAAAACTTTGAAGCTATTTATAACTTTTTCATACTTGTGCTTTAGTTCAAATGGTTAATGAACTGTATCTGTTTTAGTTTGGGATGCCATTTCTGGGGATTTTTCAAAAGTGGGGTTGCTGGCTAACGGGTTAAGCAATTTTAACTAAAGCACAGTCGACGGAGGCTTCGTGTTTTTAGTGTGCTTTTGCAGTGTTGCCATGTCCACTTATTATAAGCATGTTTGGGGTTGTTGTTTAAGCTTGGCTCATAAAGCAATCAATTTTATTATGTAATTAAAGTGCAGGTCACAATATTTTGGTCTTATTTTCAGCATAAAGCATTTGGATTTATTTCTTTTTATTGTGGGCTTGTTCTTCTTTGTTGTTTTTATAGCAAGATCTGACAACACAAATGAGGCTCAAACCGCTTTTGCTGTGATGTCTTGCTTCACACATAATTAGTTTTTTTTGATGCATGTTAAAATACTTCATTAACAACTAGCTGTTCTGTTCTATACACACTGCATATAATTTTTTGTAAATGCGGTTGTCACTACCTGCATTTTTAGGGAGTTAATTCGGTTGCTGAATGTGGTTTTCATTCTGTACACACTCTGTGTGTGCAAAACAGGATTAAGCACTAAAAGGTGAACTGACAAATGAATTTACCTGCAGTGTGTACGTGGTTCCCTTTCAAGGGAACTCGAGCTGCGTTAAGACGCGGTGGGAACGCTCTGCGTGATTGCGTCGTGAAGCACGTGTATAATCAGTCCAATGGAAGAGCGAGACGTCATAGGCGGGTGACGTCATCGACCAGGAAACTATAAAGCACCCCTGAAAATAGACCGCGACAGCTTCTGCGCCTTCAGCAAGCGATCTGTGTATTCTGTCCTTGTCATATTTATTGTTGTCTGTCAAGTTGCAATATATATATATATATATATTATGGCAAAGAGAGCAAGCAGCTTTGTGTTGTTCCCTGCCCACGTTATATCACGGGTGGGGACACACACATCAGCTTTTTGTTACTATTTGGGAGTGGAGCATGCCACAGTCAGTTCTCGATGGGGCTGACTGTGAGCATTGCGAGAAGCTGTCCGTGAGGACGCTCCGCTCCCGCCGGGCGTTCTTCGAGGAGGACGGTTCGGTTCGCGCTCCCCGCGCGGGTCCCGCTGTTGCCGAGGCACGGCGGCGACGGGGTTCGCAAACGGATCTGACAGCGGGGTTTGGGACGGGCTCCGCCCTATCTCAGCTTCACTTGCCAGATCCAGTGCTGGCGATTTCCAGTTCCAAGGAATTGGTATCGTTAGTGTTTTGTTTAGAAAAAGAGAACAAAACAAATAAAGATATTAAGAAAAAGGCAGATGTTTGAGTTTTCAATAAATAAATAAATAAATCAGCTCATAACTCTGTTGAATAAAGAGGAGCTTTAAAGGGAGGTTTATCTAGTACTGTTGCTAGTTAAATATTTACTGGCCAGCTGAACATTATGAGAGTGAAAATAAAGAGAGTTTATTAGATGAAATATATCTAAAAACAGGGAAACTCTGTATCTCAGCCTCCTCGTCGGGGATTGCCGTTTTTTTTCCCTATCTCCACACTGAGGTGTCGAGATCATGGAATAAGCCGGTTTCTATTTTAGGTGTTTAATGCCCAAACGTCTAACTATAGAGATGCTATGGGTATTAAGTATCATGGTATGACAGTGCCTCGGGTTGAAGAGACGCTCGCGAGCTTTCTCTCTCCCGAGTCGGCGTCATCAATTTTAACCCCGACGTTACCCACCAGCCATCTATAAATAAATATATTTTATTAGGCAGCGCTGGTGGGTAAAGTATAAGGACATGGATGAATGTGAGGTTGTCAGCACTGACGCTATTCGAGAATTGCGCCGTGCAAAGACAGATAAACTATACTGGGGAGGGACGGTTTCGAGAAATTGTTTCTCCTCTGCATCCTCTGGGGGGCGACTCTCTGAGGAGGGTCGCAGCACGGCCAGTTTGGTTGTTTTCCTGCTGGTGGCCACGGAGTGATATATTTATATATATGTATATATATATATACGTTTTCTGTTTTAAAAATAAAGAAAAATAAGATAAATTATGTCTGTTCTTCTGGACGCTCCGCTTTCAAAAAAACTAAGAAATAAACCATTCAGCGGCGTTCCAGAGGTTTCTTCCTCACCAATCTAATGTTCCTGAGACTGCTGGGCGGGAGCAGTCTCGGTCTACTAAGCTCCTCGCAGCACAGAGTGCAAAACGAGCATCGCCATTTGGGCTCCTCCACAATCGAGGGGGACCTGGGTGGCGGTAGCAGTCTAGCCAGTTAGAGATATGCAAGATCTGAGGACTGTTTTATCTCTAAAAAAGCTTGGACAAAGAGGAAGCCCTGACGCCGAGGCTATCAGGCTTCTAAGGGTGGTCCCCTCCGGGGTAGGGATGGTTTTGAGAAATCGTTTCTCCTCGGCGCCCTCTGGGGTGCGACTCTCTGAGGAGGGTCGCAGTGCTGCCAGTTCGGTTTTCCTGCCGGTTCGCCGTTCAGGGCACCAAGGTGTCAGTGTCCCCAAACAATCCTCCGAGCCAACGATCCTCCGAGGAGGGTCGTAGGAACTAAGCTATTTAGAGGTAGGCAAGATCTGAGGACTTTCGTCATCTCTAATAAAGCTTAGACAGGAAGTCCTGTCAAAAAAAAAAAAAAAAAAAGAAACGAGGCTATCAGGCTTCTGAGGGCTCCTCCATGGCAGGGACGGTTTTGAGAAATCGTTTCTCCTCGGCGCCCTCTGGGGTGCGACTCTCTGAGGAGGGTCGCAGCGCTGCCAGTTCGGTTGTTCCCTGCCGGTTCGCCGTTCAGGGCACCGAGGTGTCAGCGTCCCCATACGATCCTCCGAGGAGGGTCGTAGAACGGTCAGTTCGGTTGTTCCCTGCCGGTTCGCCGCTTCAGGGCACCGTAGTGACTGTTCAACCAAATCCAGAGGCCAGTCCTGAGAGACTGGTTCCCCTAGTAGAATTTCGGGCAGCGTGGAAACTACTGCCACATATTTCTCAGTGGGTCCTGCACACTATAGGAAAGGGTTCAGAATTCGGTTCTTGTCCGCCCAGATTTCTAGGGGTCCTCCCCACTGTGGTGGACCCCGAGCAGGCTTTGGTTATGGAGCAGGAAGTACTGACACTTCTGCAAAAGGAGCTGTAGAAGGGGTTCCTCCTCCCGGCAGACAGTCAGGGTTTTACAGCCATTACTTCATTGTTCCGGAAGAGGATGAGGGGTTGCGTCCTACTCTAGACCTGCGTCATTTAAACAGCAGGTTTCAGAATCTTAAGTTCAAAGTATGCTTACGCTGAATATGATTGTGTCACAGACTCAGTCCGAGGACTGGTTTGTCACAATAGACTTAAAGGACGCTTACTTATCTATCCATCCTCATCACAGGAGGTTCCTGAGGTTTGCTTTCAGGGGCGAAGCATACCAGTATCGGGTTCTTCCATTCGGCCTAGGTTATCACCCCACACCTTTACAATATGCGTGGATGCAGCTCTGGCTCCTCTGAGATTCCAGGGCATTCGCGTATTTAATTATATCGACGATTGGTTGATTTTATTAGCTCAGTCCGAGCTTTTGGCAGTTCAACATCGAGGTGTCGTTCTGTCCCACATAAGGAGGTTGGGGTTGCGGCTCAACACCAAGAATAGTGTACTCCTCCCAGCTCAGAGGACCACTTTTCTAGGTCTAATATGGGATTCGACAACAGTGCAAGCAAGTCTGTCTCCTCACGTATTTCTGCGATTCTCACAGCCGTAAGAATGTAAAACTAGGTCAGTCACTCACTGCAAAACAGTCTCTGAGACTGTTGGGGCTCATGGTAGTTGCGTCCAACGTAGTTACTCTTGGCCTTCTGTACGTGAGACCCCTGCAGTGGTGGCTCGGGACCAAGGGGTTTTCTCCGAGGGGAAATCCGTTTTCGCATGATCAAGGTCACGCGGCTATGCCTTCGTGCCTCGTCATGTGGAAGAAACCTTGGTTCCTCGCCCAGGGCCCAGTGCTGGGGGCTTCTTGTCGACGCGTCACGCTATCGACGGATCCTTCCCTCACAGGATGGGGGGTGGTCATGAGTGGCCGCTCGGTGAAAGGTCTTCAGTTGGGACTCATGGCAGTTGCGTCCAACGTAGTTACTTTTGGCCTTCTGTACATGAGACCCCTGCAGTAGTGGCTCGGGACCAAGGGGTTTCTCCGAGGGGAAATCCGTTTTCGCATGATCAAGGTCACGCGGCTATGCCTTCGTGCCTCGGTCATGTGGAAGAACCTTGGTTCCTCGCCCAGGCCCAGTGTTGGGGGCTTCTTGTCGACGCATAATGCTTTCGACGGATGCTTCCCTCACAAGTCGGGGGCAATCATGAGTGGTCGCTCGGCGAAGGGTCCGGACAACACACTGATGGACTCGTATATCAGAGCAGATATCCTGTTGAGGCAGGGGCTGTGGCCCGGGGAATTGAGACTTCACCCCGAGGTGGTGAGCTTCTGAGGGAGAACTTCGGTTAACTCAAGTCGACCTTTCGCATCGTTTGTACAGTGCATTCCCCTTTTTGGGTCTCCCTCACGCATCCAGCTCCGCTTGGACTGGATGTGATGTATTAGGTGTGGTTGACGCTACACCTGTACGCATTTCCCGATATCTTTGCTCCTGGGAGCTCTGGAGTTTTGGATACTGTGGGCTCGGCCTCTGAGGGGGCCCAGCTCATAGATTCAGGTCTCTCGACCGAGGTCGGGAGACCATACTCCAGTCTAGAGCTCCCTCCACGAGAAGACTAAATATGCATTGACATGGAAATTGTTCTCTGCCTGGTGCAGAGAAGGCCTTCTGAATCTTGTTTCTGCCCTGTTGGTACAGACTAGATTTCTGTAATGAATGTTTCTTTGCTGGGTTATCTCTGAGGAGAGATCCTTAATTTCGTCTTCTCCGTGGTACATGAGGCTGAGGCCTGCACGTACTTGGATTTGCACCTTGTATGGTGATAGTATTTCTTCACCCCAAGTCGGGTTGTATTTCTAGGTCCCTACTAAATGTGTGGGTCATTTGTGCTGCAGGCCTTCTGTCCTTCACCTTTAATACCCCAGATCAGGAAAAGCTTAATCTGTTATGCCCTTTCCGGGCTTTGGATGCGTATGTCCACAGAGCTGCTCAGTGGCGTATATCAGAACAATTATTTGTCTGCTTCGGGTAACCTAAGATTGGTTGCCCTGCATCTAAACAGATAATGAGCAAGTGGGTAGTTGAGGCTATCTCACTTGCTTATGAAGCGGCCGGACAGCCTTCACCTATGGCTGTTCGGGCCCATTCTACGAGGAGTATGGCTGCCTCTAGGGCTTTAATTTCGGGTGTTTCCCTTCAGGACATTTGTAATGTGGCAGGCTGGTCCTCACCACATACATTTGTCAGATTTTATGACCTACACCTCTCCACTCCTGGGGCTAGGTTGCTTGCTTCTAGTGTGCGCAAGGACTTCACACAGAACGGGCATTTGTCTTTATGGCGTAGTGGGTATGGGGTTCCCACCGCGTCTTAACGCAGCTCGAGTTCCCTTGAAAGGGAACGTCTCAGGTTACGTATGTAACCCTGGTTCCCTGAGAGGGAACGAGACGCTGCGTTCTCCTGCCATACTTCCTGCATGCCCTGATCGACTTGCTTCAGGCTTTTCAGAAGCTGTCGCGGTCTATTTTCAGGGGTGCTTTATAGTTTCCTGGTCGATGACGTCACCCGCCTATGACGTCTCGCTCTTCCATTGGACTGATTATACACGTGCTTCACGACGCAATCACGCAGAGCGTTCCCACCGCGTCTTAACGCAGCGTCTCGTTCCCTCTCAGGGAACCAGGGTTACATACGTAACCTGAGACGATTTTTTTGTAAAAATATGACCCAAAGTACTGTTAATATAAAGGAATGTTTCGTATTGATTTTTCACAGGTGTTTTACCCTTATTCTGAATTACACATTGCATTGTGTTGTGTTTTAGAGTTGAAGGAATTGTCTGTAAAGGTACTGGCAGTTTTCTGCCAGGACATTATCCATTTTTCTATGGGTTTCTTTTATTACAATTTACATTAAGTAGACAAATAAGGAATTATCTAATTTTACCATCTCATTTGTTCACAAATATGGGCAATATGCAAAATGCATAATATAAATAAGACAGGGAACAACCAACAATGTAAGACATCTCCATTGGGACAAACACACAAAGTTTGAAATTGAGAAGGTATAAAATAATAATAATAATAATAAAAACACACGGAGGAAGGGTGAAGACAAACAGCTAACCTATATAGACATCAAAGAAAAACATGCTAAAATAATAATAATGCATATTTTGACAAAAAGAAAAATAAAGCTTCAGGCTTTCGATTGTTTTTTTTAAGCATTTGAAGCTCTGAAACATTTTAACGAACTCACATAGAAATATATTGAAGGAGGGCTTACATTTTCTTTCCATTTACAAGAATGAATATGATATTTACCCATCAATAAAACAAAATTTACAACGTCAGAGAAGGGTGAATTTAAATCGCACCTAAAAAGGAGGATATATTGTTGTGTTATACGAGGAATTGTCTGCATTTTAACTGACAATCTATGTATATCAAACCAAAATTTTAGAACCTCATAACTCATAGTAAAAGGATAGGTGATCAAGTGTTTCAGGAAAAGAAGAACAAAAGCAACAAGGATCCACCTCAAAATAAAATCATTTCTGTATAAAGTATAAAATCACTAACTGGGTAAATCTTAAACATAATTTTGTAACGAGTCTCCTTGACCTTAGGAGCAACTGGGTATGCATAATTCAGGTAAAAGCTTTAAAATTCCCTCAATTTTACTCAACAGGATTCTACCCAAAATAGATGGGTCTTGAGAATCAATTATAGAAGGATGTTTTACTCCTGCTGAGTGGGACGTTCCAGAATAAAGAGAGAATAAAGCCTCTCCAGCCCATTGTGACTTCCAGAATCTCACATCGACATCAGTTGAATGAGTCCCTTGAAGAAAGAAACAATTAACTTTTTACTTGCTTTTAGAAAAAGTGTCTTACGTTTAACATTACACATAATACCTCGAACATTTAAAGATAACAGAGAAAAAGACATGAGCTGAGTGGAGTTGTGTATATTGATTTATATTTGTCTGTTAACTTGAGAAAGAAAGGTGAGATCTGATATTTGTCACTTAGATTATTTTTTATTACATATAATCCTAAGGTATCTTAGTGCTTAAAGATATCTACTTATTGTTGATTCTGCTTTCACCTTGCCAACTTTGTCCCAACAAACCCTTCCTGTAGTTTTTGTTACCCCCTGCTTTCACAGACTTGGCTTTATGGCGCTTTTCCACTGCATGGTACGGCTCGGTACGGCTCAGTACTGTTCGGCTCGGCGCGGCACGGTTTGGCTCGCTTCGCTTTTCCACTGCGTGGTACGACTCGGCGCGGCGCAGCACGGCTCGGTTCGCTTTAGCTCAGTTGCTTTTCCACTGCAGTTAGTACCGCTTCAAAGTGGGTGGGATTATGACTGATCCGCTCCTCGGCAACCAACAAAAGCGCCACAAGCGAGCCGTACCGAGCCGAGCCGTACCGTACCATGCAGTGGAAAAGCGCCAAAGCGTGCCGTACCGAACCAAACCGTGCCGTACCATGCAGTGGAAAAGCGCCATTAGTCTAGTCTCAGACTAAACTGCATGTTTGAGCTGTTTTAACTGAAAGCAACTTGCACTGAAATATCCTAAAATATGTCGGTGCCATTGTTTTGTTTCAAGATGCACAGCACAAATGTTGTTTCCTAGGGCACGGTTATAAAAGCTGTTTAAATGTTCTAATTTAACTGAAGCCAACTCCTGGCTTAATCTAAGCCCTGTCTGTGAAACCAGACCTATGAGTTTTACACCACTGTGAAGATGTTGTAGACCCATTTTGTTGATTCCTCCTTACAAAACTGCTTCAGCTAGAGTAAAATATGTAGGCTTTCCAGTAGGGATGGGAATTGATAAGAATTTAACGATTCCGATTCCATTGTCGATATTGCTTATCGATTCGATTCCTTATCGATTCTCTTATCGATTCTCATTGGGTAAGGGAATAAGTACAAATTTGTTTGTTTGTATTAACTTATTGAACTTATAACTTAACTTATTTGTTTGTTAATTATTATTAACTCACTGACACAGCACAGAGTATTAGTGAACCTACACTGGTCTCACGGTTCGGTTCATTACAATTATCATGTCATCAATTCAGTTCAATTCGATATCTCGATGCATTACATGCACTGCATCCTCAATTTTCAATTTTACTTCAAAAGTGATGTGTGCGTGCACGTGTGCGTGTTCGCCTGTTCGTGAAGTCGCAGTGACAGAAACAGTGGCATTCCAGTTTAAGTTTCATGGGACTAAAGTCTGTTCATGCTGTGTGTGTGGCCAAATGTTTCTGCATATTGGAGGTAGTTCCCCCCCCCTTTGACGAAATGGAAATTTTACAAGTGTTGTAAGTGACCGTATTGTTATGAGGCGCCGTCATACTCGCATTGAGTATGTGCGCGAGTTTGAGTGTGTGTGTGCTCGCGTCTCATATGAGTATGTGCGTGGACAGTTTGTGTGTGTGCGCGCACGCGCGCGTCTCATATGAGTATGTGCGTGGAGAGTTTGTGTGTGCGCGCGCGCGTCTCATATGAGTATGTGCCTGGAGAGTTCCGCGCATCTCGTGTGTGTAGAGTTTGCGTGTATGTGCGTGAGCGACTTTAGGTGTGTCGTTGTGCATTTCATATGTATTTGTTTGAGCATTCAGCAGTACATGTATGTTTGACTACTTAGTATACGTGTATGCAAGTGTTTCATAATTGTGTGCGTGAATGAAGTTTGATTTAAGCCCTAGACGGCGCCTCATATTGTCGTCTTTTCGCGTAAAATATAAACAAACTTTAGAGCGCTTCTGCCTCGATGCCATGTTTGCTGCGTTCTGAACCAAAACAACGCAGCGAGTGTGTGACGTCATGGCACATTTGCAACGAGCGGAACCGATAAGCAGAATCGTTAAGCAGGCATACTAACGGTTCCAAGGAATTGGTTCACTGGGCACCGGTTCTGAAGAAGAACCGGTTCTCGATTCCCATCCCTACTTTCCAGTATGAACTGGACATTTCAGATATTGCCATAATATTTAAATGGGATTTATATGTGAACTTTTAGGATATTTCAAAACATGTGTTGCTTGTACATTGTGGATCATTCAGATCAAAAACTTGTGTGTTATATAATTGAAACTTTGAAAGTGATGTTGATATCTTCTTTGGGGCCTTTTTTTTAACTGCATTTCCAGTTGTCTCTTTTTGTTTTGCAACTGACTATAATTTTTGTTGTACAAGGAACAAAATATAATTCAGTTTATTGAATTTCATTTAGTTTGTTCAGGTACTTTCTAAAAAAAAAACAGATTAATTAGATGAATATTACATTGTCTTTTTTTTCTAGACTTTCAGACTGCAGTATCACAGAAGAAGGTTATAAAGCTCTGGCTTCAGCTCTGAGATCAAACCCTTCACACCTGATAGAGCTGGATCTCACAGGAAATGATCCTGGAGAATCAGGAGTGAAGGAGCTCAATGATTTACTACAGGATCCAAACTGTCAACTGGAGACACTGAGGTGAGACACAATGAAATAATAGAAAATACATTATATGCAGCCAAATTATTTATATACATTTTATTTCAATTTTACAATAAGCTACATAATATGTTGTTACATCAAAGTTGACTGAGTGATTTCAAGACCACAATCATGTAAAATGGATTTTGTCATTACCAGTGTTGGGAACGTTACTTTAAAAAAGTAATTAGTTATAGTTACTCACTACTTGTTCCAAAAAGTAACTGAGTTAGTAACTGAATTACTCTATAATAAAAGTAACTCGTTACCAGGGAAAGTAACTATTTGCGTTACTGTTAAAAAAAAAAAAGTTGCTATGTGTCAAAGAATTTGGATTTTTTTTTTGCGGTTTTCACAAGTTGAAATGAGTAGAACAGACAGGTGTTTGTACATAACTTTTGATATTTATTGCACGTCGACAGACAGCAAGAGGTTTATCCTGCACTGATAAGTCAACAGTTACACCATATAAAGTGCATTTAACTCTAGAAAATTAAATCAAACTCTCTCAACCTGAGACAACTGGTCACGTAAACAGTGTTTTGTTCACAACAAAAGTAAACTTTTAAACAACAAAAAAGTGTGTTTAGCTCTGTAGTATTATTCTTAATTAAATAAATCAAACTCCCAATGTCAGACAACTGGTCTGGTAGACATTCTCTACTTCAAGTATTTTCTTCAAAAGTAAACAGTTAAATAATATAAAGTGTGTTTGCAGTAACTGTAGCAAATTAAATAAATCAAACTCTAACAACCTGAGATAAATAGTCTGGAAGACATATGCTGCTGTATTTAGAAAAGTAAACAGTTCAACAAGATGGAGTGCTTTTAAAGATTGAACTTTAGCTCCTAGATATTCATCTACCCATCCAAACACTCCTTCTAAAACACTCATCTATTCATCTATTTTGTATTTGACTAACCCATGTAGCCTAACCATCCTACCCTTCAAACCACTGATTGTATCTAAGAAGCAGCAGCATTTCAAACCTTTGTCTGTCAGCCTGTTTCTCTTTGGGGTGAAGACCAGCTTCCCCAGGCTAAATAGTCTCTCTACTGGGGCACTGGATGGAGTGGCTGTATTGTATTTGAGTAAAATTTTCTTTATTAGTGGGAATCCATTAAGAGTGTCCATCCCTTGTGCTCCTGATTTTAAATAGTCAGTGACTTGGCTTTCCACAGAAGCAGAGGTGTCCTCCTCATCCTCAAAGGAAAATAATTCATCCTCTATGGCTGAGTCAGTGCTGAGGCTTCGTGTTGGTGCGTTGGTACCTGTTGGTTGGTCTTCATCTTGGGCACTTTTCCGGCACTCCGCCAGCAGACTTGCCTTGGCGTTGTCCTTCCTTTCCTGTGTCCGCAGCCAACGTAGTTTAAATCTGGGCAGTGTCACCGCAGCGAAGACGGCAGTCTCACTTTCCAGCACCTCTGCAAATCTGTTTTTGATTGCCTGAAATGACACACACACACACACACACACACACACACACACACACACACACAAACACACATTTAGCATTACACATTATGAGCTAGGAGATATACATTTCATTTTACTTTGATTTCATAATTAATAGATATTTCATGTATGGGAGTATGTATTCAATGTATTTGAAGAAATACTAGCCTTGACAACAGCCTCTGGAAGGTCACCAGGGATTTGGAGGCCAGTCTTCAAGTCCAGGGTCTTGGAGATCAATGTCTCCAGTGTGGGTAGGAGGGTGCCATAGAAACAGTTGTCTTCACCCTGAAGAATGTCAAGGGCTACTGTTAGTGGCTTCATCACTGTGCAGTATTCTCTGAGGAACAGGTACTCCCGATCTGTGATGGCCTTCAACCCAAAATTGTAGGAAATGGTGTTCAGCTCAGCGATGGGGAATTCACAGACACGAGCAACGGCATCATGAAAGGAGTTCCATCTGGTCGTACATGGGACAAGGAGCTTCCTTTCAAGGACTTCATCCACGATCTCTGCAGCCACTGTGGAACGGCTGGCCTTGTTCCACAAAGCTGTGCATTTGGAGGTGGCACTTCTGTACACAGCTTTTATGCCTGGCCTTGAAAGTAGCCACTTGTCCACATCAGAGCATGAAATAAGGTTTGCTGTGTGCGATGCACATCTGTAGTGTGGTGGCAAAGTCACAACATCCTCTTTCACATCCTCTTCCACACTGATGTCTTGTAACGCATCATGAAGGTCGACAAAAGTCACATCATCCTCATCATCCTCCTCCCCAGAGTCATCACCCTGAACGGGCTGATAAACTTTAAAGGCTTTCACAAAATTCGAACCATTGTCTGTAACAGTAGCTGTGATTTTGTTAGAAATACTAAAGGATGAGTGGATATTGTCCAGTTCAGTAGCAATGCTGTCATACGTATGACGGCCTTTGAAACGTCTGCAGGCCAAGGCTGCTTTCTTTCGCTCTAGGCTGTGTGGATCTAACCAGTGGGCAGTCACGCCGAGGTAACTGCGGTTGTGCGCAGTCCAAATATCTGCAGTTGTAGACAAAAAATCCAACTGTTCAAAACTCTTTTTAAGCTCTGCGTTCATTTTGGTGTACTCAGCATCTAGGTATTTAGCAAACGTCTTTGAGCATGGCGCACAGGCCCCTGCTTTCTTAGGTATTTTAGCAATAATGGCTCGGAATGAATCATCCTCCACCGTCGATAATGGCAACATACTTTTAACAACATACCTGCCGATCATACGGTTGACTTCAGCCTGTGTCATAGGTTTTTGTTGTGAGGCAGAAATATCTAGCTTTTGCTGCTTGGAAGACTTTGCTCCGAGTCCTTCTTTGCTAGTGGATGTCAAGCTATCATCATCTGTGGTGGAGGTATCAGTGTTTTTGGCCACTAGCTTTGTAGATGCGTGTGTCGTTGTGAGATGCTTCATTAAATTAGAGTTGCTTACAACGGATGTCGACAAAGTCTTCGCTCCTGGACATAATGTACACATTACATGCACGCTCTTGCCTTTGACCACAATAAATTTGAAGTAGTGCTTATATCTCCACCTTGAAAATGCCAACTTTTCATCGGATTGCTCCTGACTCGCCATCTCTGCTGCTTCGTCGAATCTCTCTGTGTGTGTGTGTGTGTGTGTGTGTGTGTGTGTGTGTGTAGGTGTGGCGCGTGTGCTGGCATGTGTGTAAAAACACTGGCTCTGATTGGCTACCATGAAACATGACTCTGCATTAGCCAATCATAATCGCTTACCTCGTTATTAACCCACCTCCTCACTAGCTGTGTGAGCCAGGGGTGCGTTCGGATTAGTTTATTCAATCAACATAGTAACAAGACTCTCTATTCATTCCGGTGAAATCACAAAATAAAATGCACACAAACGTGTCCCTGCTTGATATAGACTGTAACCACTGATGAACATATTCAGTTTTGATGAGAGAAAAAAAAACTATACTAGGGCGGATTCGAACCAGTAACCTCTGACACGCTTAGCAAAAGATCTACCACTAGACCATTTAAGAACTCAAACAAAATCTACGGATCGATGGATTTATTTACGGGTTGAGCAGAGAGGCTGTACAGTTTGACGAGATTGTACCCAGCACTTCTGAAAATGCACTTCCGAATGCGTCTCTGTCCCCAGCACATTTCAAACCAAACTGACGCCCATGGTAACGCACCGCATTTAGCGTCCAGTAACGTTAACGGCGTTGTAACGACGGGAAAAGTAATTAGTTAGATTACCCCGTTACTAAAAAAATAACGTCGTTACCTAACGCCGTTCTTTTCAACGGCACTATTCCAAACACTAGTCATTACACCAAGTTTAGTTGAGAATTCAACTGAATCCTGCTTCATCTTCTCTTCTGCAGGTTTTTGAGTCCTGTTGCATATGAAGCCTGTCAGTATGTGACTGGAATTGTGGGTAAAAACCCATTACTCATGAGAAAGCTGAATCTGAGTAAATGTGAACTAGGAGACACACGAGTGAATCAGATCGCTGCTTTACTGCAGGATAAACACTGTAAACTCAACACACTGACGTGAGTATTTTACATGGTTAAAAATAGTATTTTTATTACTTTTATTAGTAATGTTACAGTAGTCGGTATTACTATTTCCAGTCAGGGCTGATTTTCCCTGGGCAGACACAAAACCACAATAAATTGATTTTAATAATATTTCAGTTTTTGAATGTTGAAGGAAACACATTAGATTATTCACACACACACACACATACAAATATATATATATATATATATATATATATATATAATTTTTTTTTTTTTTCAGTTAATATGTGTAGTGATTTTCAAATGACAAACTACTTTCAGACATGACTAGGGGCGTAGTCCCCCAATAACCAAAACATGCATTTATAGCCTACCATGATTAATGTAAAAATAGAATCAGGCCATTAATTAATTATATACATCACACGTTCAGAGCTTTTATAAGCACAAAGTTCCTGTACGAATCAAACGGTTTATTTGACTGTGCATGTGCGCCGCTCGCGAATCACCGCTACTCTACGAGCGTTCACCAGCGCGTGAAGTGGTTTCAATTGTTCTGTAAAATAACTTCGCAGAGATCTTTGATGCCAGAAATATTAGACTTTATTTTCGAACAAAGCCGAGCATCTCCTGCAGGGGATCACTCCCTCCAGCAGGAGATCCCTTCCTCCTGCAGGCGATCACTCCAGAAGAGTCCTCAGCTCCTCACATATATGCCATTGATCCCTTCCAAAAATGGTCATACATTCTTATAGATATTTTGGGTAAATAGCTTGTACCATGTGACCTCTCAGAATAGAACTGACATTCAGGATCTTTTTTTACAGAAGGTCTTGCAGCTTTCAAAGTCACCTAGACAGAACTCATACAAGAAATAATTGTGTATTCTTATAAGGCTAAATTACTTGTTTTGTAAATAATAAAATCTTCAACATTCCCTCCTCTGGGGCTTATCTAAGCCCCACATTCACTATCCTTTTCCAGAGTGTAGTTTCAAAATTCAGCTCCTTCAGTTATGCTACCTAGTGACTCAATTTGAGTCACCCATTCTCCTTTCCAATTACTGGATTAAGCCACCACACTCCAGAGGAGCACTCGAGCCAAACATCTTCTTCCATACATTTTTATTTCTTTTAGTTGTTCTTTCTTTTTTGTTTAATGGAAAAAGTAAAAGACTCGAGTTCTCCCTAATCAGAGGCCTTGTTATAAATTTGTGTATACATTTGTTCCAGCATTGCATGTTATTGTCACAGTTATGTAGAATATGTCAAACATAAAAAGTCTCTTATACTGTTAAAAGTGTTCTTGCAGTGTAGACTTTTTCTAGGGTCCGGCTCATCAATCATCTTCTTCGTCCTCATTCCTCATTTACTGGAATCAACATCCAGGGTTTGTAAATATCAATTTGGTTGCCCTCTCAAATTAGTTTTCATTATCTTTTTTCCGCATTTCCATTCGCTTGTCCGTGGTTTTCCAACTAGTGATCTTAATATACAAGTACACAACAGAATAATAACCCACTTTTAATATTGCATCTCCAAAAACATCTCTAATTGAGAAAATCATAATTTTCCAGACTTTGTATTAAGTTTTCCTTAACTTCTGCTCTTAAGTTTTTCTTGACTCAATCGTAATCGCTAAATTTTCCTCCCTGCGCAATATTATTCAGTAAAACTGCAACACTGATCTTTAACCATAAGTCATTCTACTTTTTTCACATAATTGTTTTTCTCCTAATGCAGACAAAGCATTATAATAAATCTCTGCTTATTATAGTAGTCTAATTGATTCATTATGCATTTTTGTTTTACTTGATCCATATGACTATTAATTCAAAATATGGCTTGGTAATAATTGCTTTTTATGAAAGAATATCAATTCTTAAATTCGAAGAATTAATCTTTTAGTCAGTCAATTTTTGTGAACAGAACACTTACACCTATCTAATAAATTGCAATACATTTCACTTACTGTCTATTTTATTACCAAATTTAAACAATAAATACCATTTTGACCTTTTTAATCTCGCATGTTGCTTCCTATTCTCATTGTAGCTCCTCAGTTCAAGACTAAACTGAATAAATTGTCTTCGTTTTTACCAATTTCTAAATAAGCTATAACGAATAAACTAATTATGTCTCATGTAATCACTCTAACTAAGAAAGCTTCAGAGCAATGTTACATTTATCTCATAAAAGTCATTCAATAAACTCATTAGACAATTAGACAAATAACTCTAGCAAATAACTTTTTGCACTATCTTACATATTCCTTATATGTACATTTCTTTTTCAGTATATCTAACAATCTAAAAGTTTTTCTATCAACCATTTAAACCATTAGCATTATATCTTAATTATTAATAAAACTTCCTTTTGTTCGTATGCAACTTATTTTCAATCTTCAATACTTCTGTTAGTTGACATATAATCTGACCTTATTTCTGATAGGTTTCCAATCCACGGATTACTTCTGTTAGAGATTTAATTTCTGTTCCTGCCCCTCCTCTGTTGATTTCATTGCTTTTACCCATCTATATCATGTCCACATAATCCATTACCAAGTGTTTTAATAGTCCTTCTGGTATACTGACATATGGCCTATTTTTGTCGCTGTTCTTTTATTAACTTTATTTTTGCCACAAATTTCACAAAACTTTGCAAAAATGCATTTAATTTTAACTTCATTTTAATTTAATTTCCTTATTCTTAATTAATTTTTGCCTTAATTTGAATTTCCTTACCTTACTCCCCCCTTTGCGCACTGGTTTAAAACCATTGCGCATGTGGATTGAGAATATTCAATAGTATTATTGGTTCAACAATCTGTCCTTCTTCATGTGAATGCCAAAATTTTTGACCTCCCTCTGGTGCCAGTTAGATTGTTCAGAAGGGCTTGTTTGTACTGGATTTCAATAACTTCCTCTAAGTCTATAAACTTTCTGTACTTTCCATCAAGCACTACTTGATATAATTTTAATTAGTCAATAGCATATTGAATCAATTCATAATCTTATGAATCTAAATTAAAATCTAATATTTGTTACTTGCTTTAATTTCAACTGTAGCCTTAAATTAATTAAGTATACCCTTGTATTGACAAGTTTCATCTGAGTACCCATTAATATTTATTTTAAATTTTCTTTTTAGTTCTAATGTTTTCCTTCATGAATTGTTTTAATTCCCACTATGCTATATCAATTTCTTAAATGAATCGTTATCATTATTTTAGTTTCTTTTCTATTTTTCATTATCATTGTTTTCTATGTTGCTTTAATATATTTTTCTCCTCAATAATTTTTTATTCTGGTGGGGTTATTATTAAGTTGCTACTGAATCTATTCAAGGGCTGAACATTCAGTTGTAGGGAAATTTGAAGTTGACTGTTGTTTGAGCTTGTACTCATCTCTGTTGAGTCTCTCTTCTTTGCACAGTTCCTCTCATTCCTGTGTTTCTGGTCAAGCTTGTCTTCTTTTTCCATTCATGATTTGATCACTCTGTTAGCCACCTTGTCATCTTTACTTTTTTCCCACCAGGGTGACTCCAGTGAGTCGTTGCAATGGACTCTTTCTCTCATTGTCAGCATGTCATTGATCCCTCACTTCTGCTGTTATGGGGGTTGCTGAAGTTGGTTGGTGTATTTTAAGTTGGACTCAAGGCATGGACTCAAATATCACTCTGTTGATCACTTCCTCTGAAATTACAAAGCACAGTTACTGGTTCATTTTGTTAGACTTGTTCCAGAATCCTTCCTGGAATTGAGCTGCTGCTATCTGTAAATTAAAGCTTAATTATTTTTGTTAGTGACAACAACATATAATTTCAATCATCTGCTCATCTGTCCCATTGTCCTTCTCGCTGTACCTGTAGAAAGGTCATGTGGGCTGAGTGGTGTCCTTTCTGCCTTCATTAACAACAGGACTTTAATCCATATATTCCCCTTTGTTTTTCATACAGTTTGGCTTTTTATCATCATAATTGCAATCTCTTTGCATTTTTCTCATAATAAATGTCAAATGTACTCTTAGAATTAGTCAATTCAACTCAGTTATCTCTTTGTCTTGAGTTAGGCATCTTGGACAATACTCAACCCACTTTGTTACAAGACAAAAGTTACAAGACAATACTTCATACTTTTGACAAAGATCAGCTCCATCATGATTATGCTGAAAAGAAAGGCAGATATGTTATGCGCTGCGCAAATGTGGCACTGTTTTTTAAATTTTTTCTTTTTTCTCTTTTCATTCTTTGTTTTTTCATATTGTTACTATAGTTCCAACCAGGAAATTTAACCAAAATAGAACTGGTCATTATTTTATTGGGCAGAATTTGCCCTGTGGGCCCACATGTTAAATTTTAAATACAGCTGTATTGGCAAAATAATTGATTTGCCTTAGTGTGTCTTCATACATCATCTCTCACTCCATTCACACTCAGTGTCTCTCTCACACACGCTGGCCAGCTTACATTCTTGCAGGTTGTGCTCTAAATGTGGCATCTTATAATTTTAGCCACAAGGTCTGATCAGGTCAACACAACTATGTTAAACACTACTGAGAAGTGTCAATGATCATAAGGGTTAGTCTAACACCATTGTTTCTTTTTACAAATTCTAATAGACGTTTTTTAGAATAATAGGTCTGCCATTGTAATTTTTCAAATGCATTTTTTCATTTCTCATTTGTTGTTCTGATTTTTCCTATTCTTTTTGCTCATGAGCTGCTTTAAGAAGAAAATTGGAGATCTCTGCATAATCTTGGATCCATGGCCAACAACATTTCCATCTCATTATCCCAGTTTAGACAGCATTTGTGATTTCTTAATTTTGGACTTTTGGAGTAATTTTTTCCTCCAATCTATCTCTAGAAAATTACCAAAACAAAATGGAGTGACCAGTATCATTGTTTTGCAAACAATAATAATAATTCTTTGACATTTTTCCAGATTTTCTTTTTCCCTTCTTTGCTATAGAATAATTTTTCTTCATGCTTTTAGCCCTATAATTGTTTCATATAATCCTCACTATACCAAATCCAGCCTCAATATTAATTATTTGGTGAGTTGAGTACCCACTTGTCTTTCAGTACATTTTCTTTTCTTTTTCTTTTTTATAGGACTGGACTTGAACCTACTGAAAAAGCAGAGAGGGTTAGTTTAGCAGAGAATATAAAGAATTGCTTATGAGACCAGTGAATAATCAGAATGAAGAAAGTTAATATAATAATTAACTAAATTTGAAGCAGTCTCTAGAGTGATCATCGGAGTTGCCACACCTGTGTCGCCCGTAAGGGAAGGATGTCGGTCAGTTCTTCTGTTTTTAGATCATCAGTCTGTTGAAGCTTTTTAGCTGTCGCTCTGCATGTGTCGTCAGCCTGTCACTCAAAGGCTTGGTGTTGTAGACTGGAATATTGGCTCTGTTGTTTCTCTGCCCCTTCTCAGTTTGGGCTTTTGATAGATTTTGACACAGTTTTGCATCTCATGATTTTCCTCTTGTCCTCAGGAAAAAGTCTACAGTGAAATAGTGAAAGTTTCACCTTTTCCAGCATTAAACAGTCTTTCTCCATGCTGAGTTGTCCAGAAAGTGGTCATCTTCAGAAGGGGAGCTGAACGCCCCTCACCCACTCTTCTTCTTCTCTCTGCAGTCGTCTTTGACCTTTCACCTCTTCCATTCGACACTGAAGCCATCTGAAACTTGAACACTCAGAGAACTGCATGAATCAAATTAGTCTTTATAAATATTTGTTCCTGAGCTATTAGCTTTTTATCTAAATTCCACTTTTAACCATCTTTTTCCTAGTTCTTTTATACTATATAATAATCACTGGTTGACAACAGCAGTTCTCCCATTCTATTTTTAGTAAAGCAAGTTCTTCGTTGCAGGAAAAAGCAAGCTATTTCTTCATTGCAATATGAGCAATAATCTAACTTTTGATTTTCTGAGTATAATACAATTAAATAATGTTCCCTATCATAAAAACAGCCTTCAATCTTTCTCTTATATTTGCATGCTGTGCTCAAAATAATCTAACATGGTGAATAAACTTTTCCTCAGCCATTCCCAACAATTCCCATTTACTACAATCCTAAGATTGCTGTAAATTATTTATGACTGTTGAAACTTTGTCACCCAATCTTGTTCACTTTTAGCGCACTGCACAAGTTATTTTTTCTTAGCACAAACTTAATTATCTACAATGGAATCATTTCTCTCACTTTGTCTTCAGGGATAATGAGATACAAATTTTAGACGTCTTCAGATATAAGATATAATATATTAAGCACGTGCATTTTTATTTCTCTTTATCTATTAATATATATCATTATATTTATTAATTAAATATATATTTTATACTTTAACTTATTTCATACTACAATAATCTGCAAGATTAATATCTTCAAACAATTGTTTTCTTTTACTATTTCCTTTACTCTACACATCATTTATACATTACTTGTCCCTCAAGCTCATTCACACATTTCTTGCCCCCTATTTTTAACCACAGGCACAGTCAAGCACACACACAGTACAGGATCCTACAACATACAAACACACAGAGCTATATTCTACTCACAGTGTTTCTCACTGTTTTTACAAACAATACTTCACTGAATAACTTTAAACTATCACAGACCTCTGCGATTCAATTTAGCTTACCCGAGCAGTCCATTGTCATATCTATGACAATGCGGTAACCATAAGCTAAACTTCTAATTCCCCTATTCCATAGGATTTAACTTAACCCGAGCAGTCCCTCGCTAGTCGAGGCGGTAACTGTTAAGCCAAACATAACTTCCCCGAGCAGACTTTTGTTAAATCTTTAACAAAACGGTAACCGGAAGTTAACCATCTGTGCGCATGCTATACTTAAAGTAAACACAGATAAACCACTGATATCCTTATCAGCAAATACAAATCCTTGCGTACGACAAACCTTTCGCGCTAAATCAGCAGTGCCAGTAGTTCAAACAATCCACACAGGATTATTTAAGCACTGGCAAAGACTAGTGGGAGCTCCCCCGCGCTATTACACATTTACTTGATATCGTCAACAACAATGCATGCACTTATTTCTAGAATCAAAGATCATTCTTTTAAATTTTTTAAGTTCTTTAAACTTGGAGAAGCATTTTAAAGGGTCTTACCACTCTGGCTCACTGGTGACAACACATACTTTTTCAAAAGCAAAAATCTGCTCACCTCAAAGTACAGTGGCCACTGTTGTCTGTGTCGGTCACCAGTGTTGCCTTTCGTGGTTCCTTCAGCTTCAACCCAAGTCCTGCCGGGGTCGCCATTTGAAGTGGTTTCAATTGTTCTGTAAAATAACTTCGCAGAGATCTTTGATGCCAGAAATATTAGACTTTATTTTCGAACAAAGCCGAGCATCTCCTGCAGGGGATCACTCCCTCCAGCAGGAGATCCCTTCCTCCTGCAGGCGATCACTCCAGAAGAGTCCTCAGCTCCTCACATATATGCCATTGATCCCTTCCAAAAATGGTCATACATTCTTATAGATATTTTGGGTAAATAGCTTGTACCATGTGACCTCTCAGAATAGAACTGACATTCAGGATCTTTTTTTACAGAAGGTCTTGCAGCTTTCAAAGTCACCTAGACAGAACTCATACAAGAAATAATTGTGTATTCTTATAAGGCTAAATTACTTGTTTTGTAAATAATAAAATCTTCAACACGCGTTACAAAAGTGTGATAAGATTTGCTCGAGCCATTTCTAGGGTGACGCTGGTGATAAAATGTGCAACCCGTTTGAATTCTATTGCGAATTTACCGCTTTAAAATATCAAACATTATCTAAAACAGCAGACCTGCCAACCTGTACACATTTTGAGTAGCGGGTACGCATTTTGACCTCAAAGTACGCTGGTACGATTTGTCACTCTAAACTACGCAAATACCTGGTGACGCCTCTGTCCACGTGCAGTCCTCAAATCAAGCAACAGCAAAAGAAGCGGAGTTCGACCAATCATAGCACTGGGTTCATTCCCCAAATAGCAAGCGGGAATGATTGACAGATGCGTAAGGCCTATCATTAAAAAGAGACTGAAAATCGACAGTAATAAAGAATCCCGCTCGATCCTCTTCCACTCCCGCGGCCGCCGTCTGACTGAGTTCATAAGCAAGGACAGTAACTTCACAGTAGTCACAGCACTTCTGACTCCTGAAGGGGAATAGGCTGGGGTGGATGTGGAAAGTTGAAATATTGTATTGATTAACTTAATCTGGATTCGATGATCACACAGGAGTGATCGCATGGATTATCTTAAAATACTCCGTCATTCATGGTCACTCAGATAAGAGGAAGACATCATTCAGCCATGCAAATTATAAAATGCTTAAGTATTGATGAACAATAAATCTAAATAAAATTAAAATCGCTATGGCTTAGTGATTATGAAAGTTCTGTGATTTGTGGATTGATAAGAGCGAGTCTAGAGAAACAGGCGTTTATTTATTCATTCTTTCTCAGTGTTGAGAAACATAGCCTGCATGTTTTACGTTAATCCATTATAAATCTGAAAATTTCTACATATAAACCAAGGACTGGTCCTAGAGCATAAATAAAAAGTGGAACGGACTTTCCATCTCATACACACACACACACATACAAATGTATGTGACTGCAACAGAGAGCATTTTTACAGAAATTGGCAAATAAAATAAACAAAACTGGCATAAATCTAAAGAAATTTACATTAAATCAAGGTCTGGTCCTAGAGCATAAAGACAAAGTGGAATGAACTTTCTATCTCATACACTCACAAACAAACACAAACACACACATGTATGTGACTGCAACAGAGAGCATTTTTATAGAAATTGGCAAAAAATCAAAAGTCAATTAAACTGGCATAAATCTGAAAAAATTTCATGAATGCAACATGGAACAAGCATGTTCCCTCACTCTCTCACACACACACACACACACACACACACACACACACACACACAGAGAGAGAAAGAGAGGGGAAATGTGACTTGTAATGTTTCTGCAAATGTATGTATAATAATTTGCAAAAGCAGATAATTCAAAATACATCAGACAACGACAACAAATGCTAACTTTGACAAAAAAAGATGTTTTATGTATTTCAGAATGTTTAAATATATATATATTAAAGTCCTATATGGTCCTATATGGACCTCTATTGGAAATATGTGGTCATTGCACCTTATTGCTTTAAATTATAATTTCTAATGTTTTTCCACAAACCTGCAGATAGCAGTATTCTATCCCTAACACATAGAGCAATGTCCAAAAACAATTTAGATTTGATTAAGATCGTCATTTAAGTGATTTTTTCTTTAAAAAATAATTTTCCATGAGTCAATTTATGGCCTAGTTAAGTAATTGTGCAGTAAATAGGTAAAAAACTTCAAAATTTCGACAAAAACACAGCATAAATGTATAGTTGAGAAGTAAATTAAAAAAATGATATATAGTTTTCCATATAAAAAAATTATATTTCCTTATGTAATCGCTCTTTAAACGTTTGGGGTCTGTCTGACCCCAAACACCTTAAGCGTTATCCTTTTTTAACAGTGATTAAGGGTTAAATGTACACACAATGTTCCTATGTTGTTGTTTTTTTACTGTTTTCTAGGGGTTTCTTAATTTTAGACTAGTTGACCAGCACACATTATATGCAATGCAATATTAACCATGAATAAAAAATGGTTTTGAGCAGTAATGAAACTTTGGACGTTCGCTGTATATTGCAGTGCAGTGCAAGTGAAATTTTGGATTTGGGTCGAATTCAAAAACCTTTAGAAGTCAAAACTAGAATTATGAAGATGGGCATGTGTTTGTGTGCGTCTTGCATTCTCAAAAAATAATGACAAAAATATATGACAACTATAATTTGATACAATGTACTGATTGTGTAAATGTTGTTCTGCAGAAATCTGCTGCTACAATAAAGAGTAAAGAAAACTGACAAAAGACATTGTTGAAAAATTATAGAGAAGAATCGACATCTTCCAGCACACAGAACTAGTGTGACAGCCTTAAAAACAGAGTATGGGAATTAAACTAAGTGCCTGATGTAGCATTTCAGTCTTTTCTCTTTCTGTCTTCAGTCTGTGTAGATGCAGTATTACAGAGAAACAGAGTCTCATCCTGACTTCAGCTCTGAAATCAAACCCATCACACCTGAGAGAGCTGAACCTGAGTGTGAGTGAACTAGGAGACTCTGGAGTGAAAAACCTCAGTGATCTACTGATGAACCCACAGTGCAAGCTGGAGAATCTATAGTTAGTAACATTATACTGTACAGCAGTTACTGTGATATTACAGTTTACAGTTTATTTTAAGACAACAGGACTGAAGTAATAGTGTTTACAGCTCTGCACCTTCTGTTAACCTTTGTTTTAAATGTTTTTTAACTAGTAAGTAATAAATCTTTGTACCACTGTATATTTCAATTTTTCTCACAACCTCATTTTCATAAACATAATATTCAATATGGAGTCTAATCTGACTAAGGTCTATTGCGTTAAAGTTGAATAATTTGATACAATGTACTGATTGTGTAAATGTTGTTCTGCAGAAATCTGCTGCTACAATAAAGAGTAAAGAAAACTGACAAAAGATATTGTTGAAAAATTGTAGAGAAGAATCGACATCTTCCAGCACACAGAACTAGTGTGACAGCCTTAAAAACAGAGTATGAATTAAACTAAGTGCCTGATGTAGCATTTCAGTCTTTTCTCTTTCTGTCTTCAGTCTGTATGAATGCAGTATTACAGAGAAACAGAGTCTCATCCTGACTTCAGCTCTGAAATCAAACCCGTCACACCTGAGAGGTCTGGACCTGAGTAAGAGTGAACTAGGAGACTCTGGAGTGAAAAACCTTAGTGATCTACTGATGAACCCACAGTGCAAGTTGGAGAAACTACAGTTAGTAACATTATACTGTACAGCAGTTACTGTGATATTACAGTTTACAGTTTATTTTAGGACAACAGGACTCAAGTAATAGTGTTTATAGCTCTGCACCTTCTGTTACACTTTATTTTAAATGTCTTTTAACTAGTAAGTAATAAATCTTATTGTACCAGTGTATATTTAAATTTTTCTCACAACCTAATTTTCATAAACATAAAATTCAATATGGAGTCTAACCTGACTAAGGTCTATTGCATTAAAGTTGAATCATTTGATACAATGTACTGATTGTGTAAATGTCGTTCTGCAGAAATCTGCTGCTACAATAAAGAGTAAAGAAAACTGACAAAAGATATTGTTGAAAAATTATAGAGGAGAATCGACATCTTCCAGCACACAGAACTAGTGTGACAGCCTTAAAAACAGAGTATGGGAATTAAACTAAGTGCCTGATGTAGCATTTCAGTCTTTTCTCTTTCTGTCTTCAGTCTGTGTGAATGCAGTATTACAGAGAAACAGAGTCTCATCCTGACTTCAGCTCTGAAATCAAACCCATCACACCTGAGAAATCTGAACCTCGGGAATAATAAAATAAGAAACACAGGAGTGAATCACGTATGTGACGTACTAAAGGATTCACACTGTAAACTGGAGAAATTAAGGTCAGTAACAATTGCAAACATCAGTCATAATTCTTAAAATCACTTCTACAGTTTTAAATCAAGACACTGAGTTCACAGTTTTGGTGATTTCCAATTGGAAGTGAGCGTCCTTATGCCCTTCTTACTCTGATAGTTCTTGAAATGGAGACTTTAAGGGCATCAGGGCTTTTGCGTGTCATAATGAAGCTGTTTGAAACACACTTGATGAAGACAAAGACAATGTACTTTCCTCATTATCTTCACTTGGAATGTTACCATGACAACGCAGTATAGCGTCCAGCAGCCCATTAGCTTTTCCTACATTAACAATTTTACAATAATATGATTGTTGCAAATAAATATACATTTTATAATGAAGCTTTTAAAATATGCTTTATGTGTGTGTGGATGTTCTCTCTTCTCTCAAATTTATAAAAACTTGCCCTCTCTTCTTTGCAGGGTTCCCGCGGGGTCTTTAAATTTAAGACCTTAAAACATCTTAAAAACGGCCAGATTTTCATCCGAGGTCTTAAATTTGATTTAGTCTGGTCTAAAAAAGGTTTTACCCTCATTCATTTTTAGAAATGCTATCCCCAGAAAATGATTACAAAGTAGCAAAAAAGCATCGAGTCGTAGCCTACAAAGCGGTAGAGCAGGGTCTCCAACACGTCGTACTCGTAGCTCGTGGCCTGACTGGAGGTATCTCGCCGAGGGGCCGTTCACATATCGCGTCTTTTGCGCGTTCAAGTTACGCCCGTTTCACACATACTCCGTATGCGGTGCGTGTTGCGGTGCGTATGCGGTACAGGAGCAGCACGCGCTATAGTGCTTTCACATATGCTGCGTTTGCAGTGCGCTACTGATCCGCAGTTTCTGTGTGCCACAAAATCAAAAGTAATTTTGTAAGTAATTTTGATTTTAAATCCAAACGTTAACTTTGACGTTGTTTAAGACATTGAAACAGTATGAAAATTAATTTTAATCATTGTGATTCTTTGTTTTACATGTAGTTTCCCCCCACCCCCTCCCCAAAATATATATCATGTATTTTTTGAGGGAAAAAAAAATCATATATGATGGCATTTTGCAACTTTTGAGATAATAATCATACTTTTTTGTTTTTCTTGACCCTGTAATTTAGTAACTGTAGAACTGTAATTATGCGTATGATGAAATTATTACAGTTTCTTGTCAAGATGTCTATTTTAATGTGAACAATGCGCCAGTAGGGGTTCAGCGAAAAAATCGGCAGCTGGCAGCAGGAAGTAGCTGCCGTTGATAGCTGGAAGCCCTGCCATATTAGGATGGACCTGCCATTTCGTGGCAGCCAATCAGTATCGTCCAAAGTAGTAGCAACTAGGGGTGGAACGGTACACAGAAGTCACGGTTCGGTTCATACCTCGGTTCAGACGTCACGGTTCGGTACGATTTCGGTACAATGGAGTGAAAAGCAAAACAAAAATGCAGAAGGCATTTTTATAAATGTCTTAAGCCTTGTATTTTTTAAATAAGTTTTATTAATAAAGGCATAGAACCAGTTTATTTGTAGTGCACTGACAATAGTTTTATATAATTTAATTAGTTTATTAATTAAATTAATAAAAAGACAAAAAGACCTTGTGATATGTTTGGTAATTGTACCTGAATGAATTTAAAATTAATGTGCTATATTTCAGATCAATATATTTGTTTTTCTTAATTTTAATTAAGCCTAACTTTATTCTCATCTGATTGATTTCCGTATAAAATAATACTACCATTAAAAACCACATTTGATTTTCTTTTTTAATCAATGTATGTGTAACTTAAAAATAAAACTGTGTGTGTGTGTGTGTGAGTGATTTTGGTTGGGTGACAGTTGTAGGTTACAGTTTAGAGTGTGACAAAAGCACAATGTTGTGTTTTATTGCGAGTGTACACAAATATATGTAAACACTTTGCAGTTTGAATGATGTCCTGTATGAACAAAATGAAGGAGTACGTTTTTGTGTTTCCACTGTTCGATCGCGCCCGCACCTCTCTCTCTTACTCACACACACACACACACACACACACACAAACACACACACACAGACACACACACGGTTCGATCGCGCCCGCGCCTCTCTCTCTTACTCACACACACACACACGGTTCGATCGCGCCCGCTCCTCTCCCTCTCTCGCGCGCACACACACACAGTTCGATCGCGCTCGCGCCTCTCTCTCTCACACACACACACACACACACACACACACAGTTCGATCGCGCCCGCCCGCGCCTCTCTCGCTCACTCACACACACACACACAAAAACACACACACACGGTTCGATCGCGCCCGCTCCTCTCCCTCCCTCTCTCGCGCGCACACACACAAGTTCGATCGCGCTCGTGCCTCTCTCTCTCACACACACACAGTTCGATCGCGCCCGCGCCTCTCCCTCTCTCTCTCGCGCACACACACTTTAGCATTGCAATATTGACTTCGCAGTCTGCTCATTATGCTGCGTTCAGACCAAACGCGAATTGAGCGAAATTTATCGCTATTTAGAGTTTTATTTATTTTTATACCGTGTATTCTCCGTGTAAATTCGTGCACCGAACCGTGACGCCCGTACCGATTCGGTTCAATACGAATACATGTACCGTTCCACCCCTAGTAGCAACCAATCACATGTAACTGGAAGTCAAGCGACAGCGGCCAATGGTAAATGGTGGCGCCGGCGATAACCATAAAACATGGTAAATCATGTTAAACCATACTAACATTTTAAAACTTTTTCAAACTTTCTGGCTAGGCTTTTTCAAGCCAACTTAAAGTTTGTCCACGAACTTTACCATCTAGTTCAGGATCGTGGTCTATCATTCTGATTTCAGGACAAAAAATACAAAGCCTGTTTCAACAGTTACAGCTGCTTCATTAAACAAAGACAAGAATGTATTGAAGTAGTAGGCCTACGGCAAATGTAAAACTGAACTTAAATGATAGCAAAATATGATTTTAAATATAGGTAATCGACGAGACAAAGTTCTTTTTTTCTTCTTTTAGACAGGACTTTCATTATTTAAGTTTAAATGTTGTATATTTAATATGTATAAATAATATATATTTAAAAAGTATACAATATTATTACATAGGCATTTCTTTCTGTATGTATATATTTCATTATTTAACAAACATGTATACTTATTCATAAATTATATTTATACACATACAAATTCACAATTTCAAGTGTAGCTTAATGTTTGTTTTTTTGTATTAGGCTATGTCTATGATCTTCGTTACTTGATTTATACCTTTTTAATCAAATAATATAAAATACTTACTAATAGAAGTATTTTATTTAAATAAGTACTAACATTTTATATTGATATATAATAACTTATTTGCCAGGCTAAAAGCGTCATCCACCTCCGACTTCCGGTTATTAGCGGCAGCTGACGTCAGCTACTTCCTGCTGCCGATTTTTCGCTCAACCCCCTCTCCAAATGCGCTGCCACTTTAATTGAGTGCGATGCAGGTGCAGCACAGCAGGAATAGACTGAGGCCGGTTTCACACTGCACGCGTTAGCAGAGCGTATTTTTTTCGGCGCCCATGTTAACAGATTAGAGCATTCACACCGCACGCAGAGGCGGCGTGGCAGCGCGTAGCAGGAGCAGAGCAGGAGCAGCAGTGCCGAGATAGTTTCGGCGCCCAGTCTATTTTTGCCGCGCCGCTTACGCTGAATTAAAGTGACAATGCATTGATCATGGCCAAAATACACAGCAGTTTTACCCAAAAATCGCATTGATGATATCTATTGTGTTTTAAACAGTCAATCAAATGACCTTCATCAATTTAAAAAGAAAACAAATGTCCAAAAACAAACTTGTTGCCAAACTACAAAAACAAAGATGAACCAAACATTATATAATATATCAATTAATAAAATAAGCTTCTTGACAAGTCTTTTCTCTTAAATGTATTTGAAAACGAAATAAAGCAATGCCAACTTACCCATTATAAAGTACTCTGTCTGTACACACGCCGCGGTTCAGCCGCGCGCTTCAAACGCTGCCAGTGTGAAAGCAAAACGCGTGTGTCCTGCTTATGAGGTGTGATTTGTGCATTTACTTTGCAAACTAAGCAATCATCGTGTCGATCGTCACGTACCTTGCCGTGACCAATGACGTGTGATAACATACGCGTGGATAAACGCCTGGATAACGTACGCGTGGATAAGCGCGTGGATAACGTACGCGTGACTAAGCGCCTGGATTAATACTCAGGCAAATATCTATTATCTTTACTATTGTACCTTTTTAATTTGGGATGTAATCATAACACACACATTTTCATGTTTTTTGTGGGTTGTACAACAGTGTAGACACTATTAGTATCAGTATAATTAGTATATTTATATGTACGCAAGATTTATAGTAGAACTGCAAAAAGTGTTATCTTACTTAAGGCTGCCAGTTAGAAAAAGGTAAATCAATTAATTCAAATTTGCAGTTGATATTTGACAGATTTTACTGTAGCCTGCAGCAATTTTATAAAACTATACATTTACATTTACATTTACATTTACATTTAGTCATTTAGCAGACGCTTTTATCCAAAGCGACTTACATCTGAGGACTAAAGCAAGCGAGTCATCGTGAAGAGGGATGAACGACGCAAGAAGTGCTCAAAATACAAAGTTCAGGCATTGCTCAGAGTAGCAAAAGCCAGACAAGGGAAGCTTTAAAAGGGGAAGGAAAGATTTAAAAGAGAGGTTTTTTTTTTTTGTGGGGTGGGGAGATCATTCCACCAGCATGGAACCGTGAATGAGAATGTTCTGGAGAGAGATTTCGTGCCTCGCTGTGATGGTACCACGAGCCGTCGCTCCTTGGCCGATCGTAGGCTTCTGGTAGGGACGTAGACTTGTAGTAGGGAGTGAAAGTAGGACGGAGCTGAGTCTGTGGTCGATCTGTAAGCAAGCGTCAAAGCTTTGAATTTGATGCGAGCAGCGAGTGGTAGCCAATGCAGGGAAATGAACAGCGGAGTGACGTGGGCCCTTTTGGGCTCGTTGAAGACAAGGCGGGCTGCAGCATTCTGGATCATTTGTAGAGGTTTAGTAACACATGATGGAAGTCCAGCCAGAAGAGCATTGCAGTAGTCAAGCCTAGAAATAACCAGGGCCTGGACGAGAAGTTGTGTTGCATGCTCAGTTAGGAAAGGCCTGATCTTCCTGATGTTATACATTGCAAACCTGCATGATCGAGCTGTCTTTGTAATGTGGTCTGTGAAGGTCAGCTGGTCATCAAATATTACTCCAAGATTTCTGACCGACCTTGATGGGGTGATTGAGGATGACTCTAGCTGGATAGTGAAGTCGTGCTGTAGAGACGGATTGGCAGGGAGGACGAGAAGTTCAGTCTTTGCCAGGTTGAGCTGCAGGTGATGTTCCTTCATCCAAGCCGAGATGTCCGCCAGACAGCTTGAGATACGTGCAGCTACTGTGGGATCATCTGGTTGAAATGAGAGGTGGAGCTGTGTGTCATCAGCATAGCAATGATAAGAGAAACCATGTGCCTGTATGATGGGCCTGACATTTAGTAAACGAGGCTAACCCTTTTGAACTATAAAATAAGAAAGTATACGTTCAGTCTACATTTTATATACTTCTAAAAAATATACTTTATGTACCTCTCAGAAATATGCTTAAAATTACACTTAGGTATAGGCCCTACTTGATTTATACTGAGAGAACAGTCCAAGTATATTTGGCCTGCACTTGTACGCAATCTTTTGATCAAGATACTTAAAAGCAGTATTCAAAGCTTGGCTGGTAGTGGGTTAACTCTTTTGATCGAGTAGCCTATTTTATATATATATATATAAATGTATACAATGTATACAGTATAAAACTGTATAGACTGTATAAAACTGTCACAGTGTCTGGTTTGTGTTTCCACGGGTGTCCAATAGAGGTCTCTTCCCCATACTGTCACCATTCACTCTGGAACTGCATTCCCCACAATCCTTGTCTGTACCAATCACTGTTCATTGCACTCAGCTGTTCCCCGTCCTCATTTTACCAAGCTGTTCCCTGTTATTCATTGTTAGTATCTGTGTATTTATACCCTGTCTGTTCAGCCATTGTCACGGAGTCTTTGTTATGTCACACCACTTCTGAGTTGTTTCTAGCTTGTTTTAGTTCTTGTGTTTGGTTTGATTATTTGGATTTTGACCCCTGCCTGGAAGACTTGGATTACCCCATTAAAAACTACTGCTATTGGATTACTGTTTCCTGTGTGTGTTACTTGACAAAAACAGATCATTTTCTAATTCTGCATTTCTGAATTTCTGTTTAGGCTAGTCCATTGCTAGTGTACATAGGAATTTACTTTAATCTTTCCTGCCATTGACTAAATTTTCCAACTATCCCTGTTATATGGTAGGGGGCGCTATTACAAATCTTTAGTACAGAATCTCTGATTCAAAACACAGGAAAGAAGAAGCAGAAACAAGTGATAGAAGATTGCTCACTCAAATGTAAAATAATGTTTGTTTGTTTACAAACTGCAGTGATGTGTGAATGACCATAGTCTGTTGCAAAGAAGTGAAGGTAAACTATCTGTAATACCTATTTGTAGCCACTAGTTGCCTGTATCTCTAATTTATGCTGGACTGTTGGCTGAGCTTGTTCTGTCTAACCCTCTCACCAGCATGAAGGTACAATCCTATGGTTTTATAGGTCTGCTGACATGTTATGACATCCACTTACTACGCTACAATACTCATGATCAGGGCCAGCCCAAGCCCTTATTTATTTGGGGGCCCCTCGATGCCACCAGGATTGAAAATTGTCAATTTTTGATAATTAGCACACCAACTATACATTTTATTAGTTGTAGCGGTGTTGCTTATATCATACCAATGTCTGCCTGTCATGTTTTTACCCTTCTACTGGTTTAAATTGTAACAGTATCAAACCCACAAGAGTGGTCAGGTTATTACTCTTATTACAGGAATAAATGCCACATGAGCTGCTGCTCAGTTCTACTAGGCCATCATTGAGTCTGTCTTATGCACTTCCATCACTGTCTGGTTTGGTTCATCCAACGAATCAGACATCAGGAGACTCCAGTGTACAGTCCGGACAGCAGAGAGGATTATTGGTGCCCACCTTGGAATTATAAAATTCAATCTGCATTCTGACTAGTTTTGAGATATTGAGCTTTAAAATTTTTGCATTCAATTCGACTGTGTAGAAATAACCTATTTATTTTCTAAATAAAAAAGTAAAAAAAATTACACAACTTAAAAAACAACATCAAATAATGTAAAGAAGTTCTCACAGAATCAGAATACATGAATAACTTAATTTTGACAAAAACGTCATATAGAACCTTATAACTCAAAGGGGATGATAGGCTATAGCACATGCAGAAATAAGCAATTAGTAAATACACTTGACCAATTAATTACTCTTCGTCAGCGATGCCACAGAAATATGGTCCCTATAATAATGTAAGGAATACAAGTACACACGCACACACACACACACAATTTCCGGTGAAGTTCAATTTCCGGGAAAGTAAGTTCTTTAATATTTAATATTTAACCTTTAATATTTATAATATTTAATATTAAATCTTTAATATTTAACAAAAAAACAACAACAACAAAAAAAACAACAACAACAATATCCAGTAAACAATAACAACAGGGGAGCTATAAGCCAGAGTGTAAGGGGTTGGTAGAACAGGCCTTTTATGCTACCCCAAACGTTGGTGATTGAATAATACCAGATGTCATGAATTGACAAAACTCTTTATATTCATGACCAACGGGCAACTTTAAAGTAATGGTGCATGTGTTTGCTTCCGGGAACATCCGCCGGTTCCCATTTATGGTCTCATGTAGAAATGTGATATTCGGACTTTCTTTGAATCCAAATACAGGTATGGCGGATGCCCCAGAAGCAAACACAAGCACATTCTGTAGGGTCACTTTCATTGTGTCCCCACCATCCACCTCCACTTCTGCATCTCCATCTGCAACAGAAAAAGCAAAGCATCAAGACATTTTTTTTAAAGTGACACAAAAAAGATTCTAATCATAAATACGTTGTTTGAACTAACTGCATGCCATATTTCTATACATATATAAGCAAGCTGAAAACATATTAAAAAGGTTTTACTCCTCTTCTATAGCATTTTGGTTATGTTTATTGTTCCTTTGAATGATTATGTAATTGTGCATCTGTAATTGTAATCACTATTAGATTTTTTTTTTTTGCATAGCCCTAACAGCAACATAATTTGAACCCTAACCCTACCTTATTAACCTCAGAGCAATATGATAGTAACTACCCTAAGCACCCTAGCAACCACATAGCAACATTCCAGCAACCACCCCTATGTACCTTATGAATTGCTAGCAACCACCCATAAATCCTTTGTAACTGCATAGGAACTTCCCAAACAAACACTTGTTTAATAATACAATTTAATTTTCAATAAGCAATTTAACAGTGACACTGTTCTGCAAAACCTCCAAAATTGTCCTGTCAGTCATTTGTAGTTACTATTTTCATGTGATAATTCATATAACACTGCAATGAAGTAAGACTATCCCTGTTCCTTTAAGGGCACTGTAGAACACACAAATTATTTTCCATGCTTTTCCAAAATTGGAGGTATGCTCTGGGCACATCTCAACTTAATAGTATACCTTGCCAATATAATCAATAACAAAATTAAAATTACAAGGACCCACCTTCGACTTCAATAATCCAGTCCCGCCAGTGGGCAACTGCAACCTCTTCCAATGCTCTTCTGTTAGTTCCTCTCTGGGAGTAATTTACTGCGAAGAGGTCCAGCAAGGAGGCAGCCGACAAGGTTGGGGGACCACCACAAAAGAGTTCCTCCATAATGGGGGAGTGCTCCATTATGGCATTTAGCACCCCCAATGTCTCCAGTCCTTCTTTCAGTCTTTCAATTAGATAAGTACATATGTTGTCAGAATCAAACATTTTTAATCATCAGAAGTTATATACATTTATATGCAACACATTTGAAAAAGTAACAAATCTATGAAAACTTAACCCCTACAGTGAAAGTTATTTTTACCTTTAATTTTAGTATCAGCATTTAATAGAACATTAGTGATCAAGCAGGTAATCTTACTGTTTGAGAGGCATCTCCATCCTTCCCTCTAGGTAGAATGTTAGTGCTGCATTGACAAGATCCTGACGTTCGTCAAGGTTTGAAACCTTGCATAAGGCACCGAGCATGTGGAGGCTGTTTGAAGCCTCCAACATGGCTGCATGTGCCTCTGTAATGGTTTCTGCCCTTTGGATCTAAAAGTTAGTAAGAGAAGAGGTTCTATTAGAAATAACCTTTTGTTGCTGGAAATGTGAAGTGTTATCCTTATGTTCAAAATAATGGCAGACGTAGTACAATAAATGATTGTGATGTATGAACAAAAAATTGTAGTAGTCTTCGTACTATCATGACAGTAACATCTTTTATAAATAACAGTCAGTGTTGACTGAAAGTACAAACTAATTTATTAATTTAGTAGTATACACTAATAACTTGTCAGCACAAGGGCCTCTATTATTATTGTAGTTGTTTTTACACAATACGGTCCTTTAGATGTGCAAATTTGAATTTTGCGTCTATAAATGTGTTGTATTTTTATTTTCCTAAATGTTTGACATGTCCATATTTACCAACAATCTATCTACATCTACTCAACAGACACCCCCCCCCCCCCCAAAAAAAAATAAAATAAAACAGCACAATAGAAAAAGGTTATTTTAGCCATGAGGTTAAGGTGTTAATGACATTGCAGATTCGACTTTACCTTGTCCAGCTGATCATGCAGCTCAGGGTCATAAACCTCTCTAATATTCACTGGCGGAGCAGGGATCCCTGAGAGCTGTGAATACAGCCTCCTGGCCAACACACGGGGTCCCACCCCACCATGAACAAGGCAGACTGACATAATCATTCCTAAAACCTTGTATGTTCCTCTGGATAAGCCTACACAATTGGAATGAAGACCACAATTAAACAATTGTCTTGCAACTAGGGGCTGTGAATTTTGTGAAACACATTATGCTGTGAAATGTATGACGTCTCTCACAGTGCAGTATAGGCAATCCTGCAATTACATGCACCGTATTCAACAATCCAACATGTCCTCCAACCTACAGTATATGCCCAAATAGGTAATTTGTCACTTTCTTGAAATACAACCCATAGGAGCGTTTACTAAAGTTGCGCCCCTATTGACACGTTCATTTTAGTGTATTTTACTCTTTTATCTGTGTCATAATTCAGGTTTCACACAGGTCGATTGGTAGAGCATTGCATTGTACAGTGAATAATCCCAGGGAATAATTAATAATTCATTACATTTATATAGCGCTTTACATAGAGGGGGGAATTCTTCAACCACCACCAGTGTGCAGCATCACCTGGATGATGCGACAGCAGCCATAGTGCGCCAGAACGCCCACCACACACCAGCTTACTGGTGGAGAGGAGACAGTGATGAAGCCAATTGGTATATATATATATATATATATATATTTAGGGATGATTAGGAGGCCATGATGGACAGAGGCCATGGGGCAAATTGGGCCAGGATGCCGGGTTCACACCCCTACTCTTTCGAAAGACATCCTGGGATTTTTTGTGACCACAGAGAGTCAGGGCCTTGGTTTAACAGGGTTTCTACAGGTATCTTCAAATTAAATTTAATGCCTTTTTAATGCCATTTTAAAATGTTTTAATGCCATATACGACCCATGACTAACCATGTATATATATATATATATATATATATATATATATATAAAATGTTTTTTTTTCTGGAACACATAGGTGTAATTTGCGGGTGGGACATGTCGATTGTCCCCACCATTTTTTAAACATCTCGCAGCGTATAGGACGGGTCACAGGAATGGTGGTGTTTCATTAGTAATATTATTATTAGTGTTTTTGTTGTTGTTATAATTGCTCACACTTGCAAAAGAGAAGATTTGACACATGGCACTGACAATTCAACCAAATACAAAGTATTTATTCTCTTCCTCTACTACCGGCACCGTCTCCTCCTCTGATGGGCCCTTTTCGCCACCTTCCCTGGGCCAGCATCCTCTAACCTGGCCTTTTTAGGGGGCTTTCCTCTCAGGGCGGATGAGAGGAGGCTTAATTGCTTTTTACCTGACATCTTTGAAAGACAGATGCAATGATTAATGCATCAATGGCCCGGATATAATTATAAAATATGACATGATTTTAAAAGTGACCTATAACATCGACTATGCAATACACTTTAATTTATTTAGTGCTTATAAAATTATTAAGCCTATTTGGAGAGAGAGATGTTTATAATGTGACAATATGTCAGTCATCGTGTGATAACGAAAATATGATTAGGCCTGGACTACTTGTTCTGAGCAGGTGTTGTCAGTGAACAGGCTGTAAAACTGTTGTCTAAGTTACAGACACTCATAAAAAACTGATGCTAATTATCTGGGAAACGTTTCTTTAACAGCAATCAAGTTGCCATTGTTTGTGTGAAACAAGTTCTGAATTTTTTGTAACATTAAAACAGGAGATCATGACTTATCTTGAATCTTACCCAGATACAATAGTGCTATTTTCTAATTGGCTAATGTGTAGACCCTTTCTTTTTTTTTTTGATTGGCTGATAAGTGGCAGGCTCGACTAGTAAGAACTGCAGGGGAGACGCGCTTAAATCCTGTCGGTTCCATAGTGATATCGGCGCGGCCAGAGACATTTGGGGCGCTGCGGCATATTCAATATATTATAAATAGGTTTTCAGCGTGAGAAATACAATGTGTGGCGGGAGTGCGTGACAAAAGACTGAAATGAGTGACTGACACGCTCAATGCGTGACACTTGAGAGCCCTGCGTCAGAGTATAGAAGAACAATATACGACACGTTCTTTGCCTGCGTTCTGTTGTGGCTCGTGCACAACACTTCTTCTCTCGGACTCTCTTTTTGTTACGGCGAAATTACAAAACATAATGCATACAAACATGTCAGTGCTTGATATACAACCACTAATAAACAATCGGTTTTGATGAGGAAAAAAATATATATACTTCTTACTGCGGATTAGAACCCAAAACCTCTGACACGCTTGGCTAAAGTTCTGCTACTGGACCATTAAAGTGCATGCGTGTAACAGTCGGGTATTCTCGCTACTAGCAACATATATTAGATCTCATTAAACAACAAATTAAACACAATGTACGTAGGCTACTATTTAAATCTAACGCCCATTTATGGCCGTCACACTGCATGGGATTATACGGCGCTGATTCCCATTGTCCCCGACTTTAAATGCTTTTTTACAAACACCGCAAAATCCTTCATAATTTTTACCACTAAAGGGCTGCAACCATGTCTTAAAAGTTTTGTTTTCCAGCCACTTTGGCTGGAATTTGCACTTTCCCATTTTTCCAAGGTTCAGACCTGTCCACCGCTGTACAACAGACCCGCGTCACCTCTGCATCACGGCACTTTTGCTCCGGCCGGAAGCAATTACCAAACTGGTTCCGCGTATTTATCACACGAACGTACATATTTTGCGACAGCAAATACAAATTATTAATTATGAAGGCTATATTCAAATAAATTTATATAAAATTCTCTTCAAAACTATAGAAAAATGTAATGCCTGCAAGAATCAAATTTAATGCTTTTTAATGCCTTTTAAGGCCTTAATTTTCGCAAAATCCATTTAAGGACTTTTAATGCTTTTTAATGCCCCGCGGAAACCCTGTTTAACGTCTCATCCGAAGGACGGTGCTCTTTGACAGTATAGTGTACCCATCACTATACTGGGGCGTAACCTATTGTACTTTCTATCTGGATATCTATCCAGGACAGGTAATTGATTGTACTGGTTTTATCTATCAATCAGTCTATCAAAAACTCAATCAATCTTTTTTAAATATATATATTTTAAAAAATTGACCCACCAAGGGAATCAAGAGCAAGGCTCTTGCTGTTCTGGGGTCCAACAAAGTATTTCGAATCCAGGAGTTCTTGCATCAGTAGCCTAAGAAACTCCCGGGTAGGACCACCAGTGTCAACAGATCCCTCCCCTGATCCGCACGAATCCACAAATACAACATCTAGTTGTTGTTGTGGATTGAATGCTCGTCTGCTGAAGGTCCTCAAAGCACACTCTAGCACCCTGGACCTTACAACATTTACGCAGTTTGCTGTGGGTCCAGGCTCAACCAGATCAACAGCTGACTGTAGATTTAGGAGCAGCCCCCTCAAGTCATGCCTGCAAAACAAAGTACATCAATGTTATCCAAGTTGTCTTAAGTGTGTATTTAACATGTTAAATAATTAGCAAGTCAGAAAAATACATTACACCACTGTGCTCTTGGGAACCTTCAGTGCAGCAGAAATGTTTTGTAGCTTTCCCCAGACCTGTGCCTTGCAACAATCCTGACTATGAGCTATGCAGGCAGTTCCTTTGACCTCATGGTTTGTTTTTTGCTCTTATATGTGATGTCAGCTGTGAGGCCTTTTATAGAGGTGTGTGCCATTCCAAATCATGTCCAATCAATTTAATAGACCAAACTTTCTGAATGCACTGCATAGGCTTCAGCAAGCTTTCAAACTGTACTCTTGTACTGTTTAGTGACAAACTGAATGTATCAGTGAACACTGCCACTGCTAATTATCACATACAATGAGCATAGAGGGACTGGGATCATACAATTGTAGTTTGTAGTAAAAAAAAACAAAAAACATATTACCTAGTATCACTCACTGCTGTGCTTGTCGAGGTAGAGGTGGAGGCCAGAGAGTGCATAGAGTCAGAGGGAAAAGTTGTGTTGAAAGTGTCCATGGAGTCAGAGGGAAAAGTTGTGTTTGGAGTGTCCATGGAGTCAGAGGGAAAAGTTGTGTTTGGAGTGTCCATGGAGTCAGAGGGAAAAGTTGTGTTTGGAGTGTCCATGGAGTCAGAGGGAAATGTTGTGTTGAAAGTGTCCATGGAGTCAGAGGGAAAAGTTGTGTTTGGAGTGTCCATGGAGTCAGAGGGAAATGTTGTGTTGAAAGTGTCCATGGAGTCAGAGGGAAATGTTGTGTTGGAAGTGTCCATGGAGTCAGAGGGAAAAGTTGGGTTGGAAGTGTCTATGGAGTCAGAGGGAAAAGTTGGGTTGGAAGGAATGGCTGCTTCAGCTTGGTTGACTCCAGCAGGTGTTAAATTCTCAAAAGAGTCCTGTTTAAAACACATTGAAAACATTGGGTTACTCTAAAGCAGAAAAAAGGGTGATTAGTAGGAAAAGGAAAAGGGTGATTAGTAGGTATTGCTGCATAATTAATAAAATGGTAATGTCACAAAGGTAGGCTATGTCACATCATTTCACATTTCTTGAACCACAAGTCTACACTACACTTTATATGCCTGTAGGTAGCACTTAGCCTTTGTTGAACTAACATTAGTCATTCCATCATCACGCAACCATAGCAAATTATACTTTTAAGTTGACAGAATTTTTTGTTTGTTTGTTTTTTTGCAGCAGATTCTGGTAGTTACAGATTATCCATTCATCTGTAGTGTATGAGTTACCCCTTCATTCCAGAGGTCAACAGAACACCATCAATAATTCTGAAGGTTACATGTTTAATTTTGACATGCCATGTAACTGAAATTACCTCGTCTTGTAATTGTCATCTGAAAGTAAAAAAAAAAAATCCTATAGTGTATTGTAAATGTATGAAATATTTGTATTTATATTACGTTCTTTTTAACTTTTTATTCATAAAAGAATCCTTAAAAATGTATCACTGGTTATCAAAGGTGGAGATTCAAGTCATATGACTTGACTCGAGTCAGACTCGAGTCGCAATTTTCTGGACTTGAGACTTACTAGATCTCTGAAAAGACTCGACTTGACTTTAGACTTGCTCCTTGTGACTTTAGACTTGACTCGGACTTGTGCCTATTTACTTGAAATGACTTGAATTTGAAAAATTCTCAATTATTGTGATTTTTTGTATAGGCCATAAGAGGGAGCGCGGGCGGTAATGCACTCGGTAGCTGTGTCCCAATGTGAAGGCTGCGTTCTCCGAAGGCCGCGGACTTCGAAGGATGCAGCCTATTCGTCCGTCGAAGGACGCACCATGTAGCCTTCGCAGGCTTTCCTGATTGCGCAACCAGGTGTTCCCGATTACCGGCGCCTCCTGGCGCCTAGCGAGAGTACAGCTGCCATTCTGATAATTCATTTTATACAATTGAATAAACAGCTATGGATCCAGAATTGGCTATTGTCATTTTTTTGTTTATATTTTACTGGAAGACATGGTGAGGATGTTTCAGTCATGTATTTTCGGCTTTAATAGCCAAGATCATGGCCAGAGCTGGTTTGCTGCGTCCCAATTCAGAAGCTGCTTCATGAATTGCCAGATGACACTTTAAACTGTTCAAGTATTGGGTGTTAACTTACGTAAATAATGTAATGAAAAGAAAAGAAAACATACATAGGCACATGGTTCAAATGTTCACTTAGGCTATATCTTACCTTGATGCGATTTTGTAGGCTAGTGTATTCTTTTTATTATGTAGCATAAATGGACAATATAAATGATGAATATGGTAAATATATATTTCAACCCCGTATTATGGAGGGAAAAAACCCTCCATCTGTGGGAAAAAAACAAAACAATCCGTGGCGACGGTTGTGCACTCAGTCCCTTCAGTTTATAAACTGTACTCACAATATTTTTTTATGTGTAAACATAAATGTATAAAAATACACAATTTTATTTGTGTACACTCACAATAACAAGAAAACTTTGTGCTTTTGTAAAATAAAAGAAAACAATCAGGCGTGCTTTCATCATCGCCGTGAACTGAGCGCGCCTCAAAAATTACTTTTACTTTTAAACGAACAAATTCGATAGCCTAATTTCCAGGTTCTAATTTGGCCTTAGAAAACCAGTAAAATCGATTTTTTTTTTCCATATTAATTTGTGAATATTTCAAATATTTACTAAAGGGGAAAAAAGTCATAAACAAAAATCTGAAAATACGTCTATTTATTAATTTTTTTGCGCAGCATTTGGTGTGCAGTTCAAATTCAAATTTTGGTGCTCAACTTTGCGTTTTAAAAATAGCCTAACAACCGTTAATTTTTAATTACGGGTTAAAAAAAGAAAAACGAGTGGACGCAAAGGTAGGCTACACGCAGGGGCGGCGTCAGACGATTTTGCCGGGGCTTCAGCCCCGAATGTTTTGAGTGCAGCCCCGAATGTATTTTGAAAAGTCGACTGACAATATGAAACCGGACAATAGCCTATGTAAACCCCCGAAATCATAAGTTGCCTTATTTCATTGTGCTTTGGCTTTGCTGCTGTCTCTGACTGATGATTGTTGAAATCTGTCTCTCACACAGAGACGCACCACATGAGTGATTTCAGCCTATCCTAGAATATCTCCAGGATCTGCGCGCAACAGCAAACAAGCAATAAAAATAAAATAAAAAATAACGCTGTCAGCACCGCCGCACAGTCCTCTGTGTTGTCAGGCTATATGTCAGTAAAACTCAGAAAAACGAACTTTCCTCTCGTGTCAGCCGTGTGCTCGCGGCGCGCACTCTTCAATAATAGGCCTACGCGCAAATGCGGCGGGCCCTGTATCACGCAAAATAAACTACGAGCATGTACCGTCGTGTTCTGTAGTCAGTTAAGTATTCAAAAAATAACCACAAGGGAGATTAAAGCTGCGTCAAAACTCTATGTCGGGGCTTTGGTATTCATTTGTAGGCTACATACATGTTACACATTTTGGCTCATTTTTCATTATTAATATTCTAACATTTGATCAATACTGCAAACAAAGTCATCAAAACATAATTTTTTTTATTTTGTGACCAAAAATGTGAAAAATACACCTAGCCTAAATGACCTTTGTCTAGATCTGTAATATTATTTCCTTTGTATAATGAGCTTGTCTTTGATTTAAATTATTTTGTATTTTTATTGTTAACTGCTGCGCAGTCATGTGATTTAGTCAGCTTGATTAACATTATACAATGTATTCCTATTTAACACAGATGTTCTTTGCTAATTACAGAAACTATAAGCACAATTCATAAGTATAAATATATATATTTATAAAATGTATAAGTAGCCTATATATATTTGTATTGTCCTCGAATTGTATGGTCCTTTTCACCGTTTGTATCGCTCCGCTTGTCTGTGTTTGCCCAACTTGCATCATTAAGCCAGTAGGTGGCGACAAGTGACTGTCTTTATGAGTGAACAATTGAACTTTAATTGAACTAATTAGTGCCAAAAACATTGATTAACTTAAGAAAGAAACAAGTTGTGTTAATGCTTTAATAACAAATAATTTATCAGGAGCATTTATGCTGATGTGTATGATGGCGACACATAGGCTAACTTGAAAGTATTTGGAGGTACAGAAAAAAAGTATTTTTGCGGGTTCAAATCTGAATCTGTCCTTTGCCGATCCCATTACCAACCCCCCCCACCCCCCACCCCCCCATTTACACTATCCTGTCCAAAAAAACTAACATTACATATCTTCCTGCACACAAAGTTTTGATCTGTATCATAAGCCTACACAGGGACACCCCTGACAGACTTTGAGAGGTCTAAATTAATTCTAAAGTCCTATCAGTTAAAACTGATAACAGTTTTTGAGGCTTTAGTTTCGTCAATTTATCCGCACAATTAAAAAAATGTATAACATACGTCTTCAGTTCCAATCCAGCGAACAAAAAATGTGGTGGATTGGGTGATGTAGTCTCCTATGTTCCCATTAGATGAGTTCGTTATTACAACAGCTGGACTGTGTGATATCAAGCAGAGTGATTCGGTCGCTGAATCCACTGCTCCTGCATAGGATATGAGTTGCTAGAAAAGGGGAACAAGTTGCAATTAACAACTTATGTAAATCTGAAAACTTACAATACAGATGTACACATCAACTGGCTGTTACTTGTATAGTGTTCTGCAGCTGAAAATGTCTGCGTTTCCGAGACCCATCCGGATAGTGAAACTGAAATGGAACATCTCCCTCTGAAGGGAAAACTGCAGACAGTTGTATCCTCTCACGTATGACCTATGAAACAGAAGTATTTTACTAGTTCATAATGGAATTCCTAAAATACAAACCGAATAGAAGCCTACATTCCTACTGTATTTTGTGAAATTATATAAAAAAAAAAAATTAAAATAATAAGTTTTCACACTACAACACACTCTGTTATCACAAGTTTATACAAAACAGCATCTTATTTTTATCTGTATTCGCAATTATCATGTTTTTTTTTTTTTTTACAAGTCTTGACCAACAAGCATTGATTGCTCACATTATTGACTTGATTGCAGCAGTGATTATATTCAACAAAGCAAACAGTGTGAATGGCAAAGCTCTAAGATTCTTAGATTGGAAGCATAATGTGGTGTTGCTTTATGGACCACCCTTATAATTTTGGTGGTTTTTGGTCTTGATTATGGGACAGCCATAAGAAACTAACTGAGTCCTTGTAGGTAACTGTTGAACTGTCATACGATATGCATTGTTCTTTACAATTTTTCTCAGCAATTTGAAAATTACGGTTGAAAAATGAAGCACTGTTGATTAATTGAACTTGCCTGAAGTCGTCTCTCCTCTTGCTGTTCTCTTCTTCTCTCATTATTAATCTGTGTGATACATGTCATTAACATAGTTACATATGTAGGTTTCCAAATTTCTGCTGTGTTTAAAAAAAAATTTAAATTGCCTTTTCTCTGTCCAAAAGCAAGGACTGTTCATATTCAGAATCTTGCTCTTCAATCAGTCTCCTTCTTTCGACTACATTCTCCTGTTGAACAATAATTGAATATATTATACACAATAAGGTGGCAACAAAAGTACACAACAAAATGCAACAACACAACATCAACAACATAATTTGTCAGTGTGTGATAGAATTAACTTGCTCCGGTCATTGCTCAAGCAAAGTTATGTATTCTTAGAAAGATAGTTATGTTATTGTAGTTCCTACAGAGTGAAGCGAAATGCATTTTGTCATTCAAGGAAGTCTGCAAGGTTACAATGCAATGCTTACCGTTTCTGCCCCAACTTGATGATCTTGATTTGAATGGTTGTTTTCAAAGCTGACCTTCTGAATTAATTACAAATTCAAAAAAGTAATTGTCATGACATGTGTAATAACTACAACAATACAGAAGAACATGTTTTACTTACCATTTCATTATCAGCATTATCGTCATCATGATGACTTAGTGAGGATACTTCACTTTCATTGATGACCTACACATTAACAGGCAGACTTTTCATTAGCGTGCTATTCTCATAGGTGCTTTTTTGATCGCTTACACTCAAAGAGCGCATACATTAAATAGCAGGTTATTACTGGACTGAATTTATTTTTAGCACCCAACACTGTCAAATACATACAAGGTTTACAAAGTACTGTTTGGTTTGTCTTAAGTACTGTATAAGTATACAGTTGGATGAAAATAGGATGTGTGTCTGATATTAGATGTCTGCAAGTCTTAAAGGGGCCGCAGTAAACATGCTGCAGCTTTCCATTAAAGGAATAGTTCACCCAAAAATTTATATTCTGTTTTGTCATCAATTAAATCACCCTCATTTTGTTTCAACCCTATATTAATATCTTTCTTGTGCTAAACAAAAAAGATGGTTTTGAAGAATAACCAAACAGTTACATCCCCCTTTACTTCCATAGTACTTTTTTCATACTATAGAAGTCACTTGTAACCATCAACTGTTCGGTTACCCACATTCTTCAAATATCTTTTATGTTTAACAGAATAGACTTCATTCTGGTTTGACTGAATTTTCTTTTTCGGGAGAACTATCCCATTGATGTTAATAAAACAACAACAAAGGACAAACAATTCTGCTAATAATTAAACCTTACCTATTGTAGCTGGGAAAAAATAAAGCGCTGATTATGTTTGTATATTATGTTGTTTATTTGTAATATGAATCTTTGTTCTTTTCTTAAAACTAAGATAAAATAATGAAGTACAGATTATATATATTATACACACACACACAGACATAGAAGAATGAAAAGATAAAAGCAAAGAACACAAATCATGGTCTTACCATTTCAGAAGTGCTATTATCATCACCGCCATGATGGCTTTCTGACGAATTATCACTGTTAATGATGACCTTTTAATTGACAGATTTGTATAAATTATAACGGCCTCATTATAATCCGGTTAGTAGCAAGCACTTTATATGGTGAAAAGCAGATAAACAAGACATATGCATTTTCTTCAAAACAATTAAATATTACATCAATAATTACGTCATTATGTTATGTAAATATAATAATTATTTTCTTACCACTTCCTCATCAACATCAACAAAATCACCATCATCATTATGATGACCTAGTGGGGAATCATCACTTTCATTGATGACCTACACATGAACAGGCAGACAAACAGAGATTTAGCAACTGTAATAACTCCCATTGACACCAGATCAGAAACAAGAATTAGGAATGGAGATATAAGTGACACATGATAACTCAAGTCATGGTTACATATTTTTCCTCACCAATTCGTCATCTGTTGTTGCTGAGTCAGTGGGTTCCTTAAATTTGTAAACATACCAAAAATGTCAACCCAAATTTTATAATGAATGTCTTTTGACTGATTAGTATACATTAGTTGTATTAGTTACTTACCACTGAAATGGTGTTACCTTCATTGTTGTTTAAAGGCTGCTGTTAAATGTAATTAAACAATACATGAAAAAGAATTAAAAAAAATTGATGATTGCATTTTAGTTTTTACAAAACCTTAGTGAGCTTACACTTGGCCGGAGGTATAGGGCTGACCTCCCCAGCACTCCACTGTTTCGTATTGCTCTAGGTGTCCTCTCGGTCAGTGGAATTACTACACGGTGTCTGTTGACTCTGCACATGTCGAATGACTTGCTCTTCAGTTGGGGGTATTCTTCCTCGATAAATGTTTTAAACTGGCCCTCAGTCAAGCTTTGAGGGACCAGAACACTTCTTACTGGATCGGCTGCAAATCAAATAATACCACATTAATTAATTATTAAGAAAAGGGCTCTGTAATTTATACTAATACAGTTTTTTCTATTTACTACACTGAAAGATTAACCATAGTGTAAAGCCACAGTTCACTGTTACACTTAAACTAGGCACAGCCATAATTGACCCTTCGCTTAGCCACGCCCGAAAACCGCCACTGGATTAAATTTTTATGAAATTATTCTCTACTCGATTGCATATTATGTCGTGAATATATCCCTTGAATGCATACTTCAGTCCCTTTAGTCAGGCTCTCTCAGATATTTTACCTGTTCATCAAAGATTAGTAATTATCTCCTTGGGAATGTCTGACACCGGTGCATACACACTGTAATAGACGTAGCAGGCATGAAAGCTTGACAGGCGTAGCAACAGTAACTAGGGAGGGCGGGGCTTAGCGAAGGGTCAATTTGCCTGAGAACAAACTAACACTGTCTGCTAAAACTCCAAATGTTCAGAGGTGTCAAGTTCACGGCCCATTAAATGTCAACTGAGCACTAACATACTTAAGATCTCAGTTAGATAAGCAGTGCAGAGCTCTGTTTGATTTCTTGCTTATGATGTTTTAACTTATAAATACTGACTTTTAGTTGGGGTACAGGAATAACATTTGTTTTTAAACATGGACGTCATTCCCTTTAAAACCATGTGAGTACTAAAGAGAGGGGGTTTGATTGACTAATAATTAATGTTTAACCTTACTAAAAAAATCAGTTACATTTCATTGGCAATAACAATGTGAACTTTTAAAAAGATCCATTATAAGATTAATTCCTAAATGCATCATTATGCACTAATATTAGGAGAGTCTGTATTTGAAAGAAGTATTCTTACCCTTTTGAGTGTTGTATGCAACCATGTGTACATGCATTAGCGCCATGCGCATGCTGTACGTCACAGTCCTGTCTGAATGCCTGTAAATAACAGAAGAACAATGCTTCCACAAGGACATAAACAAGGAAACACTAGAAATTACAGCTACAATGATATGTTAGTAAACTACTAAGTAAGTAAAAACTCATAAGTAATGCTACATAGAGTACATAATTGTAAGACTTACAATGGAGGATGGTCCAACTGTGAGGGTCTAACACAAAAGAAAACAATATTTATATATAACTGTAGCAAATTATCTCAAAAGGGAAATATTAATAATTATTTATAACTTATGTTATGTAAGTTATGAATATTGTGATACATTAATCAGATTAACTTGATGTAGCTAACTTAATATTACAATCAATTAATCAGTTCGTCCTGTATTAATCACCACTCAATAGTGATAACATGTAAGGTTTGTGCCGCAGATGCCCTAAACAAACAGTACTGGTGAATACCAAAATCATTTTTTACATTTCTGTACTACTTGTTACTTTTGAGAAAAGTTGAATGTGCTGTCTTAAATTTGGGAATGAAAACACAAAAATTCTACTAGAGTATTTAGTGTTTCCAGTTTGTTATTACACAAGTTTTTGTCAAACTCATAATATTACTTTTCTCTTATGACAGGTGGTCTAAACTATTTGTTGAACACTGTATGATTAATGTAATTTCATTATCCAAAAACAAGTTTTCAATATTCCAAATAATTTATAACAATTTTGAATAATCAACATGATTCCCTCTGTGTTTGTACACCAAAGCATTTGTATTGTAGAGTACATTTCAGTTACAGCTACATCTGCTTATTCACCAACAACAACAACAACAACAACAACAACAACAACAACAGTTTTTCTTCAGGGTTGGACTCTGCACTCTGGGGCCAATGTTGCCTGTCCCTGATGTACTTAACATAATTGTATGCATTTTATCAAACAGCATTTTGACAATATCTAGTGATTAGGGACTGACCTTTCATGTTGTGTTAGATGTTGGACCAGGAGGTGAATGGCGACCTCCTGTCCACACCTCCTGCACTGCTCTTTTCCAAAACCCTCATCCTACAAACAGGAATGAATGTGTTAATGGTTGGTTCACAACAACACACGTCTGTTAGAAGTGCACAGTAAGGCATGTCTTAGAATCTGACCCACCCACTATGATTAATGACCCTTTTCCATAGTCCCCTGCAAAGGAATTAATGCTTTTATGTGACTACATTTATCAATAACAAAAGCACAACATATATTTTATATATATCTTACTTTCTGACTGAGGTCCTCCTCCTCAGCCATCAAGATGAGGTCACTTTGAAGAGGCACAACATAGGCGACAGCTCTGTTTAGTCCACTATCTTCTTTTAAATATGACACTGTGTAGCCTCCTGCTGGGACTGGCAAGTCAATTAGTTTCCTGCTTCTGCAGCACCTCATTATCTTAAACCCACCGACAGCACGGAAGGCTGTAAAAGCTTCTTCAATTTTAACTTTTACATCTGCTGCAGAACCATTCACTGGAAATTTTATAACTTTCCTGCCAAGTCCATTTCTTTGTAGGATCAGGGTCTCCTCCGCTGTTGGAACTGCATCTGTAGATCTTAGCGCACAACCGAAGAAAACATGCTCCCATGGCCCACACACTGGCTTGTTAAAAAGACCGCGTAGTCTTTCTCTTCTTCGAGGATATGGACTTTGGAAAAGCCTTGAGAGTGTGGTTGTTGTAGACGTTTGAGGAGCCGGTACAAAGGGAGCATGGGTTGTAGGATAAAAAGGTGGAAGTGAATGGGACTGATTCGAAAGTAAAGAAGGAGCAAGCATGGGGGGATGGGGAAGAGTGTGTGCAATGGCTGGAGTGCTGCTCGCTGGTGTGAGTGGGCTCGAGAGCATCGGGTTAGTAGGAGCAGAATTAGGAGGGAGGACGTTTGGTGTGGAGGGAGGGGTAGTAGTCGTCGAATTATCCAATAAGGATTGGTCATTTAAAAGACTTGACACCCTTGCAAGCATTGACGCAACATGCTGTAAACGTTCACTGTAAAAGAATCCAGAAATAATACATACTGATAAGACATATACTGAGTATACCAGTCTGTAATGTTATTACAACTATTAAATATGGTTTTTCAATGAAGGGGTTCCCAGAACAGTGACTCTATGTACCAGCACCAGTTCAACAGCGCCAGTGATGAGGGCAGAGCTCTAGAGTTCATTCATTATTTTTTCTGTTTCGCGCAGGTCATGTTTTGAAAGATGATGTCCTGTAGCTTACTGATGTAAATAAATAAAAAAATTTATACAAAGATGTGATGATGTCCGACCAAAAATGTGAAGGATACTTTGGGTTTAATTGGTTCGTACCAGTGAGATCTAATATAGCCTATGTTGTTATCGTGAATTTTTACGTGAATAATAGATCTGCCTATGTTACGTAGCCTACTCTAATGGTCCAGTGGCAGAATCGTTGGCCAAGCGTGTCGAAGATTCTGGCTTCTAATCCGCACTGGTATAGCGATGTTTCGCCGGAGTCAAAAGTGATGTCACGAATCGATATTGGCGTGGGCGCGAACTGGTTGGCAGAAAGAACCAAAACATATGCAGCAGTCTACCTGTGTTTTGTCAGCATATGATAATTTTTTGTACGAAGAAGCTAAAAGGAGATATAAGGTTAAGCTTTTATATAACCAGGGTTCATGTTCTCTGCCTGATCCATATCACCTGAGTGAGGATTGGAGCAAAAGCCCGGACACATGGCCAGATTTGACATTCGGCGACTATCAACCTGTATCTCATCGACACGCCATCTATGTTTACCAGAGAGTCAATGAAGGCGTACAAATCTTTAGATGCCTATAAGTCATAATTACGATTATTACTTGTTTTAACTAAGGATTTAACTGGTGAATGTGTTACAACTAGAGTAAAATAGAGGTGCAATTTGTCCATGGGCTATATTTTGAATCAAAATGATCTTATCTCTGATATATAACATTGGTTAACATATACGTAAAAATGTATCAAAGAAAATACAATAATTTGCCCTTAATTTATAAGGGTATGTACACAGATGATACACAGTACAGTACAGCACCCAATCTTTGGGTTAACTTATGTCTTTATAATGCTGTGCGGCAAACGGCCATTGCTTTTTCTGCCAACCAGAGCGCATGTAACCGCGTCGTGACGTCACGGCGAAGATCGTATCGTGTCTACGATTACTACGATTAAAAAGAGGTGTCATTGTGTGTAACAACGTTTAGCTGAGGAGTTATTGACCAGGGAAGTTCGAATCTGTGAATTTTATTACCAACTTTACTCAACTCGATGAGTTAGTGCTGGCGCGACGCTTAATAGAGCCACGAGCGCACTCCCATATACGGATAAAAAGAGCGAATAAAATATAAGATAAGATGAGAAATAGGTAAATAAGATCAGTATTGCACTGTCTGTGTGCTCTCGTGTATCATTAGAGTGTCTGGTAGGTGTAAACAGTGAGAGATCGTGTGGCAGGTGCGATGCTTAGGCCTACTGGCTGGCGCGACGCTTAATAGAGCCACGAGCGCACTCCCATACGGATAATAAAGAGCGAATAACATATAAGATCAGATGAGAAATAGGTAAATAAGATCTGTATTGCACTGTCTGTGTGCTCTCGTATATCATTAGATTAGGAGTGTCTGAAAGATGTAAACGTGAGAGATCTTGTGGCTGGTGTGACCCAGGCGGGAGCCAAGAGACGTACGTGCTCCCTTTATGGGCAAAAGGAGCGAATAAAAAATAAGATAAGATGAGAAATAGGTAAATAAGATCAGCATTGCACTGTCTGTGGGTTCGTCTGGTATATTAAAACATGGAGAGATTTTGAGAGCAGGCGCAAGCAATGCACGAGACGGTGCTCCAGGATTAATAAAAAGCGGGTACAGTAAGTGTAGGCAGGCGAAAAGCGTTTGAGTTAATGGGAATATTGACCTACTTGTACGCCGTTCTGGCTCCCGTAGCTTCAGGGGATATGCATGCGCTGCATATGGTTTAAAAACAATTCTTACATATGTGGTAAGTCGAGTGGCAGGCGCATATAATGCAGTGCGCAATTGCTCTTGACTGTCGAAGTGGCAGCTCCCTGCCACGCAAAGATTTTACCCCTACTGAGATCGACTCTTATTTAACAAACGAAGTGCTGCTGAGTTAACGGGATATGCTTTATTTGTATTGGTGCATCCGTGCCGCGAGATGTTTCAAAAGTGGTGGTGGGGGACAATATCGACCACTGGCAAAAAGTGGCGGGGACATATGTTCCACCCGTCCCCAACGAAATGACGCCTAATGTAAATAGGTGTAATTGTGTTTTAACAACGTTTAGCTCGAGTTATTGACCATCGAATCGGTGAAAACGGTCAATTTCATCTATAGCTAGGCTAGCAGCGACCGCATTTCTTATATCGAGTCCAAGTTCAATGAACCGCTCCATTGTTACGTAGGACGCTCATGCCAATTACACCCAGAAGAAAACACACATTTTTAATACGTTCAACTTTGAAAACGTGGGCTAGGCCTAACTTACTTCATACTTCATAACAAAAACGCTATTCGATTTTCCTAAGTAATATAAATATTGTTTAAGACCGTAAGCCTTCTGTAACGTTAGTCATGTTAGCGATTTCTCATCTGTGGTTGAAAGCAATAAAATTGTCACTTACAACTTAATTCCAATGAAGTGAATGTTTAAAAAAAAAAAATAGGGTAAAACCAATAAACGTAAATAAACAAGAAAAGGCGGGTGTAACGACCGCAAACTATTTCTAAGGTCTCTTAAAAAAAAAAAAAATTAAAATAGCACGGGAACATCGCAATGAGTAGCCTAAGTTACTATTTTGCTCAGCTATGCAGAAACTATGGAAGAGTGCAACATACGAGCCCATTATTAGACAATCTCTCAACATACCTTCATTTGGCGATGACACCCTGGATCGTCTTCTGTCCGCTTTCGGTTACGGGATTCACCAAAATTGCGTTACTTACTTAGGATATAAATAACTGTAATCCCGACCCGACCAAAGCTTGGGGCCGACCAAGTTGTTATACGCAAGTTAGTTTGGGACACGTTGTAACTTTGTCATTCACGTTACATCAAATAAGCATTCTTATTGTTAGGCGTCAGATGCTTGAAACAGCACATCTTCTGGTAGTTTCACATTGATAATTGAGTCGGTAATTTATGGTAAAAATGCATAATCACGGTACTATCATTGCAGAATCTCAAATATTTGTATTATATATTATATATTAAATATATATAGGCCTTGATATAGATAGATATATATTAGAGATATATATTATATATATATATATATTGCAATTAACCATACACGGCTGTCGTTGCTATTTTTTTTTTATTTTAGAATATTTTTACTTTTTTTTTTTTAAGCACTGTTAAATACTACACAGAATAGGAGGCACAAATTTCTTACCTACAGGCCTCATAAACGTCGTTCAGTTCGTGTTTCGCGGGGTGTTTTTGAACAGCGAAGCCCTGCCGCTTTTTCTTTTTTTTCTTTTGATTGGCCGGCTATGTTCTTTGAATTTCATTTAAAAGATAAGGCTTCTTGCTTGGGTTCATATCCTATAAACTCAATAAGTCCGATGCTTTTTTTATTTACAAGAGTCTTCGTTTTAAAAATATGTCCTTATTCTTTCAGAAAACTGATGGCTTTCCAATATATTGTGAAAAAAAAACTACAACACATTTTTTGTCCCGCGTTTGTTTTTAATGAAAACTGGTCCTCTTATGGTGCACTGTGGAGGGATGTAGGTTTAGAAAACTCTATGCAAATATACACGTTACACAAATTATACCATATATTTTTATATCATAATATAGCTAAAATAGAGGCGATACTATTTATTTAAAAAACACTTAATAAAGACTTAGATATTATATTATGTATATTTGCCATAGTTGCTGTTTTTGGTCTGGCTGCCCTCTTAATCCAGCAGTACTTTAAATTATTTATGTATATATATATATTCGTGTTGAAAGTAATGGATTTAGAGGGCAGCAGACCCAAAACAGCAACTAGGGCAATTATACCAGGCACTACATATTATGCTCTTTGAAGACCCGTTAAAGTCAAACTTACGTCCAATAATACATTGAAATGTCTCAAATACATCAGAAAATAATCAGGATGGCTTCTAGACTCATGAATGGTATCACTGTCAGATTTAACAGTGGAACAGGAATAATTTTATTTCATAATGTCTCCGAAAGATGATAACTCGCCTGCCACCTTGAAACCTTTTTTGTTTGTACACATTAGTTTAACATCTCTACATGCAATAGGCACTAATCAAATTATTGTTTTCATTGATGTCAGACACAGGGTGTACTGTTCTCCATATTTCTTAACTGATTCTC
>JAVALU010001860.1:0-113615 GCA_030770095.1 Gila robusta
GGGAGGGCGGGGGGAGGGGGGGGGAGGTGGGGGGGGGGGGGGGGAGGGGGAGGGGGGAGGGGGGGGGGGGGGGGGGGGGGGGGGGAAGGAATGGGGGAGGGGGGGGGGGAAGGAGGGGAGGGGGTGGGGGGGGGGGACCGGTATGTGTGTGGGGGTGTGGGGGATATGTTCGTGGTTGGGGGGAGGGGGGGAATAGGGGGGGGGGGAGGGGGTGGGGGGGGGAGGGGGGGTGGAGGTTGTTGGGGGTCTGGGAGAGATGATTTCGCTTTGGGGGTGGGTGAGAGAGGGGAGGCGGGGGGGCGGGAAGGGGGTCGAGAGATTGTGTCTCTGAGAGTATGGAGATTTTGGAGCACTTCATGCTTCCATCTGCTGAAAAGCTTTATGGAGATGAAGATTTCATTTTTCAGCACGACCTGGCACCTGCTCACAGTGCCAAAACCACTGGTAAATGGTTTACTGACCATGGTATTACTGTGCTCAATTGGCCTGCCAACTCTCCTGACCTGAACCCCATAGAGAATCTGTGGGATATTGTGAAGAGAAAGTTGAGAGACGCAAGACCCAACACTCTGGATGAGCTTAAGGCCGCTATCGAAGCATCCTGGGCCTCCATAACACCTCAGCAGTGCCACAGGCTGATTGCCTCCATGCCACGCCGCATTGAAGCAGTCATTTCTGCAAAAGGATTCCCGACCAAGTATTGAGTGCATAACTGAACATAATTATTTGAAGGTTGACTTTTTTTTGTATTAAAAACACTTCTTTTATTGGTCGGATGAAATATGCTAATTTTTTGAGATAGGAATTTTGGGTTTTCATGAGCTGTATGCCAAAATTATCAGTATTAAAACAATAAAAGACCTGAAATATTTCAGTTGGTGTGCAATGAATCTAAAATATATGAAAGTTTAATTTTTATCATTACATTATGGAAAATAATGAACTTTATCACAATATGCTAATTTTTTGAGAAGGACCTGTATATATATATACATTTTAAAATAATTAATTTGATCCAAAATACAGCAAAAACAAAAAAAGAGTAATATTGTATTATAATATATGCAAAATATTTTAAAATGCAATTAATTCTTGTGTTGGCAAAGCTGAATTTTCAGCATCATTACTCCAGTCACATGATCCTTCAGAAATCAGTCCAATTATGACGATTTGAATGTCTCACATTTGGGTTGCAGTCACATGGTCAAGTAAGGGATAAAAGAATATTGCAACCTGTTGCTCTGTCTCTCTTCTTCTCTCTCTGCTCTTCGCTGCAGGAGCTTCTTTGCTCTGTCTCTTCTTTTCCTCTGGGTCCCTTTCTTGGGACACTCTTACCTTGCCTCCTCTTCTCTCTCTCTCTCTCTCTCTCTCTCTCTCTCTCTCTCTCTCTCTCTCTCTCTCTCTCTCTCTCTCTCTCTGGTAACATATACTTACATATATGCTGGGTATTAGTGGCATGAATTTTTATAATCTTAGACATCTATTTTTAAACTATTTTAAGTGTAACCATAATCAGATGTTGTCATCAAACCCTTTCCATTACAAATGATGTGCTAACTAATTTTGATTTAGTATTAACTTGCTAATATTATTAACTAATATTCTACCTATTGCAATACAATACTGTCACACTATTGCAACGCTCTCCCACATATTTTGCTATTCTAACTGCGCTTATTTCCGTCGTTGTAGCAGTGGGTGGTAATCGACAAGCAATGTAGTTATTTTCCATCATGCTGATAACGTTTCTTTAGTCACTCGGCAATCCTGCAGAAAAAAACGGAAAAAAAGATAGGTCATAAAGAACATCATATACAGGTGTAGGCATGCATGTGTGTATTAAAGGATTAGTTGAAATGGAAATTCTGAATAAATAATTTACTCTCCCTTATATCGTTCCAAATGTGTTTTTCTCCTGTGGAAAACAATAGGATAACTTTAGAAGAATATTATTTGCACATTCATTTAAATTTAACGTAAGGAAAGTGAATGAGATAAAAAAATTTTTAGCATTAACAGTCCATATGACTCATGCACAAAATTCTAAATCATATAAAGCCATACAATAGCTTGAGAGTTTTATAAAGGTGATGTTTGGTTTGTGAATGCATTTTTTTTAGTTACATCTTTTCATTATATTGGTTAGTCCAGAATATTCTTAAAACATTTCACCTTTAAAGGGAAAGTCATACGGGTTAAGAACTACATATGACTAATTTCTGGGCGAACTAGTCTCAAAAATGCCAGCGGGTTTGACACATGCTACTGTACATGGCATGTGACACATTTTCCTTGAACTCTACAAGCACATCACTGTGACTCTCCAACAATGTTATTTTTTTGTTCTCCATTTTCCATTTATTTTTTCTTTATCCACGACTGTTCTCAAAAGACTGCTGCTGCTGCCTAATAATTGAATTTATTCATTATATCTCTGCAACTTTTAAAAGCCACATTGATTGTAAAGCTGGACTTCATCTGAGAGGAGGTCAAGGTTCTGTTTTCCACATCAGGGTGACACCAATTATATGTTTTATTCACTTTCATTACTTTCAAAGGCTGGATGGTGTGCATACTCGCATTGGTTTCATCGGAAAGGTTTATTCAAAGAGAGCATGCTGTTTTTGTCTTTTTCTTCCATTGTTGAAGAAACACCAAGGCCACAGACAACAGAGTCTCCATAAGCACTAATGAGTCATTGGTTTGCACCAAGAGAAAGAATAAATAAAAGTGGCATTGCCATCCCTTTGTCCATCTATTTTTTCTCTCCTTCTTTGCAACTCCCGCTGCGCAGACCTGCCGGTGAGGGAATGTGGAGCTGTCACTGGGTTCTTCTGGTGTGTCATCCCTCTGGTTACACTTGCCTAGAGGGCCGTGGTGGATAGTGACAGTGCTGCTAGTCATGATTATGGCCGCTCTCCCTAGACTCTAGTTTTAAGTAATCTTGGTCTATTTTACTCAAACTAAAATGGCATTGTCAACATAAATAACATTTTAGGAGGTGATAATGCAAAGAATTTCAAATTATATGACCGAATACATGATAAGCCAACATAGTGTGTGTGTGTATGTGTGTGTGTGTGTGTGTGTGTGTGTGAGTGTGAGTGTGAGTGTGAGTGTGAGTGTGTGTGTGTGTGTGTGTGTGTGTGTGTGTGTGTGTGTGTAAGTGAGTGAGTGTGTGTGTGTGTGTGTGTGTGTGTGTGTGTGTGTGTGTGTGTGTGTGTGTGTGTGTGTGTGTGTGTGTGTGTGTGTGTGTGTGTGTGTGTGTGTGTGTTCTCTTTCATCTTGTGGGCAAACATCTTTTGTTTCCCCACAAAGATGGCAATATCCGAAATCCTTGTCCTTGTGGGGACATTTTTTGGTCCCCATGAGGAAAACAGCTTATAAATAATACTAATGTTTTTTGAAAATGTAAAAAAAAAAAATACAGTATAAAAATCATTATGTCTATGGAAAATTCCCATAAAACATGAAAACACTAAATGTTTGTGTATGTCTGTGTGTGTGTGTGTGTGTTAAAACAGCCCTAGTGTAGCCTATATTTATTCTGACTAGCATACAACATTGCTAATTCATGTTTATCTTTGCATTCTTCATTGTATGTGTCAATGTAAGTTGCAACATCTGTCATAACACATTTATTATTACTACAATTTACATTTGCATTATACATAGCAAAATGATGTTTCTTCTTCAAAAACATTGTTAGTCCATTGTTATTATCTTACATAATTTTTTTCTTGTCATAATTTTTTCAACAGTATATTTAAACTGCTTAATTATCATTGTGATTCATATTTTGGTCTTGTTATCAATTGTTTTGGTCTTTTTATCAAATAATTGAATAAAGCCGAGTGGTCAATTTGAGCAATGACAAAATTGGCAAATATTAGACTAAAAGCACTTTATGAAATAACATATTTGACAAGTCTCTTGTTGAACAGACCTCAAGGAGGACATGGAAGTTAAAGACTCTGAATTCCCTCGTTACTTATTACAGTCAATGTCAACTGATTCACACGGGGGAAAACCCCATTGAGGATCTTTATTCACTGTCAGGGACGCAATTGAATAAACTCTCTTTGAATAGTCAGTCTCTAAAGTTTAGAGATATGAGAACAGTTTTCTCTATTGCCCACTTCTTTTCATGTTAGACACTCCACCCCTCTGCAGTGTGGAGACAGCTGTCAAAATGTAACTTTAAAGAAATAAATTAATAAATGAAAACTTTTGTGAGTATCTTTTTCTATTCCTCTCTTCTTTGATCTGACCCTGGGGAAGAATCGCAGGACGGTTCCTGTCATCCGGGTGTGGGGAAACAGAGGCTGTCAGACTTCAGGCAGGATCCCAGCTGGGATGCACTATGCTTGGCCTGGCCCTCACGGAGGTATACTCTGGAAAAATCCCATCTCTCCAGGGAGGGGTGAGAGGTGCACGGACCCAGAGGGAAAGCAGGGAGAGTAGGCGTAGGCGTTCTTGAAGCGAAATCAGCCACACATTCAGACAGGTTCAGGTTGACCTAAACTCCTCTTTGTCTTGCCAAAAGCTTCATCATTTCTTCAGATGTGACATAAAATTAAGCCTAAGGTCTGTTTCACACATACATGTCTGCAGCACTTGACCAAGCTTACCTTGTAATTTCACACTCTCGTGTTTCTTTTTTCACACTTCAGCTCTAGACATAATTCAAAGTTACCAAATTAAGTTCTTCTTTTAATAATGGTCAACATGCTTTTTATGTTTTTAATGTTTTGTTTACGTATACTTATGGAATAACTTGTCATAAACAATGCATGTTAAATAATCAAATGCCCATTTTATATAAAAATATAAGTGATGGGGATTTCATCTGTAAATTACATAATTAGGGACCATTCACACAGAATGTGTTTCTGCGCTGAAAAGAATGAGACTTGGGGTAGTGCAATAAAAAATACGCAAGGCTTAGAGACATTTTTAAAACCTTTTTTAACTTAAGCACTTTTCAGAATGTGTGAGATACTGTAAAAGATGCAAGACGTGAGCACAACAGTCAAACATGTCCATCTAGCATATAGTACATGTTTACATAAACAAACAATGGAAAAGCAGACCAAAAATATGTTCTGTGTGAACAGTCAAAAAAAAAGAAAAAAAAAAAGTGGTCTTTATGAGTTAGTCATTGAATCATTCATCCATTTATTCAGAAACATTAAAACTTAGTTTGCTAGCTTCAGTGGTACTCAATATATGTAATATACAAAATAACAGAATTCAGGTGTTGCCTCAGAGCAGCGGGGATAATATTTAGGTCTGTGGTATATGGTTTCCTGTGATTTTGATACGCTTGAAAATAAAAGCTTCCAATATAAACAATGGCTGCAAACCATGATGCTTCCACTCCGGAGAAGTGAGAGTGAAAAGCATTATTTTCCCAGAAAACGTATTGATAGAGCAATGACTTTAGTTTACTAATTATTTCTATGAGGGATTCAATATTGTAATACAGTGCTTTCAAAAGTAACATTCCCCAACACTGTTCAGTTAGCAAACCCTTTTATCCAAAGCAACTGAATATAGCCAAAACCTGGAAGAAAAACAAGAATAGTGCTCTGGTCTGTATGCTAGAAAAGCACATTAGCATTCAACTGGTTTCATTTAACATATAGCCTATAATGGATACAGCCCCACCCTGACGCTACTACAGTCAACACTATTAAGCCATTACACAAAGCAGCTTTTCTGTCAATAAAGTCTATATTTGAGCTTTAGAGATTCTTTGATTCTTTTCTGCACAAACCATCTACAGTCTATCAGGCATATTTAATGTGCTACTCAGCATGCCCAGATACTTTTAACAGGTATTTCTGCACTACTATGGGTTCTGATAACCGTGAATGCATTAATATGTATGTATTCAAATGATAGCTACAATGCCTTGTGGTAATGTCAGTAGTGAAATGTTTGTGGAGTTGTATAATAGCATTTCCAAGACTGTTTCACAAATGACCACACACAGGAGAAAACAGCCATTATATTATGGTGCAATATTAGTGGTGTATTTGTTCTGGCCCTCAGGACAGAGACAAGGGAAGACCTCTCCACAACAGAGATGCGCAGAAAACCCAAATGCATACACAAAGTGTGCATGATAAATTAAGAAAGAAAGAAAAAGAAAGAAAAAAGAAAAACAAGCAAATCATGAGAACCATCGAAGGTAAGGGCAGAAATCACAGCTTGATAAGGCAGCAAGCGCTGCAAGTCTGAATTTGCCTGAGAGCATTCTCTCCTCTACACATGTATCATCTTGAAGTCTTCTAAGAAGCGGCTCCCCTGCCATGAGGTTTCAGCAATGTGTCATACTAAGTGAGACTCTGCGCTGAATTTCATATGCAGGCATTTTGGGGACTGCCCTTTTCAGCACTATGAACACACAGTCTTACTCCACCCTGGCATCGCCTTCTCTTTCTCGCTATTACTATTTCGCTCCTGGGCATTGCTACATCCGTTATGATATTAATGAGAAGCGAACAGCTATTTTCTTTTAATCATGAGGAGAGCGGGGAGTGAACAGGACAGCTGTGGGTATTTTTGGGAGGGTCAGAGGAGGCTGACTTTTTCTTCCTCTAGCAGCCAATCGGTGATAAAATGAGATTATTAACATGCTCCATTTTCAGTTTGGGGGCGTCCTTTGGTCAAATGGAGCAGCACTGAATAAATGTTTGAGTGTATTATAATAACTGCTGTAACTTTGATGACATGTAGGGAATATGAGGTTTTAAACCAGCCTAGATTTACAACTAGGGGAAGGAATTGAATGATTCTGGATATCTCAAATAATGAGATCTTTTCAATAATAAATCAATTGGAAACTATAGGATTTAGCATCCCCGTGACCCTACAGAGGATAAGTGGTTTGAGGATGGATGGATGGATACACTGAAAACAATTATTGCAAGAGGTGTGATCACCTACTACACACACTTTATAAAGGTGAGGACGGGATCAACCTGTCACTCACATGACATCACAGCAATAGCAAACCACGACCATCCAACGATCCAATCAATTCATTTTTTTGATTCACTAAAAAGAACCTGTTCATGAGAGCCATCAGTTCAGAAATTGGACTTCACTGGCCATTATATATGTTTCAGATTCACAAAAATGAATCAGCTCCCAAGTCATTTGGATGACACGTGCTATGTTTTAACTTCCATATTCTGTCCGCAAGGGTTGAAGAATGTGCATCCAAGACGCATTGACTATTTTTCCACCAAACACTGAATTTTGCCGTTATTTATGAGAAAATCCACCAGTCTGCAGATGTGTGGCCAGTCAGAGTTGTCAGATTTTATTTGAAAAATCACTTTTTTATCTTCAGACAATAATTGCATCCAGTTGGAGAAAATCAAACATGTTATTTGGAGCCAATTTTAGGCTCTTTTCATTTGTCACACATCTCCTAGCAATGAGGCACATGTTCTGCATGTGGAGGTCTGGTAGTGTCTGATCCTCAGTCGCCTAGTGTTTTAGAATCTGCTCAGATTTTAAAAGTAATGTATCCAGCATTTAACAAAACCTTCAGCATCATTCAGTTCATGAGTAGTTGTGGGGGTGTGGTTTAGGGATAGGTAGCAGCCTCAGCGAGGGGGGTAATAATGTGGCAGGGGTCGAAATTCATATTCTCTGTGTGATGTAATAATAGCCTATAATGATATAGTACAGTACATTGAGTCTACTATAGCAAACAAATGCCTATTGTACTTTGTGAGTCTTTCAATAAAGCCGATTCGCAAACATTTCACCTAAGCTAATCAGGCAAAAGAAAAAAAATGGGTGCTATCAGCAGCCTTGTAGCTGAGTCTTGATCTCTTTGGCTGATTCCAGACACTGGCAGCAAATCCACATGCTTACGACAATAACTTTCTTTAATTGAATTGCCTTGCCTTGGATTTTTCTTTGTTACCAGCTTTCAACTTTCTTCTCACATTAGCGATCCAGCCACAGACACTCTCATGTGAGGTGCAGACTCACGCATGTGTGGCATGAAGCATGGAGGTTGCGGTGGTGGTAAGCCATTGATTTTAAATGTGACATTAAATGTGGCTTTCTGTGAGTCAGGATGATGTATGATAGAGAAAGCAGACAGAGAGACAGAAAGGTGATCCCAAACACAGAAAAGTACAGCAAACTTGAGTTTTGTCTTCATTTGCTAGAAACAACAATGAAAAAACAGCAATCTGCTATGAGTTGTGCTGATGAGTAGTTTCAGAGTCTCCAGATTGATGCTGCAGAAAGTGATTAATCTACTTAACTCTGAAATTGCATTAATAATTATTTCACACTTCTGTTGAAGACGCCTTGTCTGCAAAATTAGAGTCAATCAAATGGTTTGAAATTTGTTATTGGAAAAAGAGGAATAAATAGGGAATAAGTTTAATTTGCTCTTGATGACAGTAAACAAAAGCCGTAGAAAGAGTCATTAGGGAATTATATTTGATCTCTCATCTCATTTATTAGTAAAGCTATGTAATTCTACTGCAGAGAGAGGGAGGAAATTGTAAACATTTGATATTTCCTCTGTTTGATGAAAGAATGAGGGAATAGTAATATTTAACCCACTCCACAATATACCTACAGTATACATATATATTTTTATGACTTTAGTTTTGAATTTTCAACTTCATGTTATGATTCAATACAGTAGGCCCATGGAGTCTGCATCAAAACCTTTAATAAAAACATTGTTATATTACATTTTTTGCCATCTATATTTGCAATTTTTCGATGACAGCTCTAAATTTCAGCACACTAAGCATTTATTGAAAGATTAAAAACAGAAAACGAATTTTGACTTTATAAAAAAAGGATTGTGGTCTTGCACTTGGCAGAGGAGCTAAACATAAGACAAAGGCCTCAGCTGCTCAGTCTATTCATTATCTGAGAAAAGTGCACACAGAACTATATTTTATGCTAAGAAGTACTGTTGGTAATGCTGAGTTAATATTATTCAGCTTTAAATACAGACAATGCTTGAGAAATTGCCAACACCTTCCTTAGAGGGACACTTGAAAGAAAGCAGGATGCTCCAGTGTTGTAGATAACATTACACTGATGTAAAAAAAAACATCCAAACACAAATTTTGAAGTTTGGACGTCTCTGATTAATTGATTTTTGACCTTTGCTTTATAGATGGATGCTTTGTTTACATTTTATGGAAAGTATTACATGTGTATTGACCTCAGATCATTTCCTCTTATATGTGGTTTGGTTCAAGCCTCATGACATTTAAATTCACAACAGCCTCTCTGGGGGCTCTAGGGGGTGTGGGTTTGTTACTGTATTTATTCAATGTAATTTATCTGTCTCTTACCTGTTTTTTTTTTTTTTTTTGTGTGTGTGTGTGTGTGTGTGTGTGTGTGTGTGTGTGTGTGTGTGTATGTGTGTGTGTGTGTGTGTGTGTGTGTGTGTGTGTGTGTGTGTGTGTGTGTGTGTGTGTGTGTGTGTGTGTGTGTGTGTTTGTCCACAGAGGCAGGACAGCTCTCCTCTCCCACACAGCAGTTCATTTACATTCAGCACAGAGATGTGTCATAAATCACCTGAGCTGAGAGTAATGGGGCCTGCACTGGGGAACTCTCTCTGCTCTCCTTCGCGCTTGCGCTCACAAACCAACCCCCCCCCCCCCCCCCCCAACACACACACACACACACACACACACACACACACACACACACACACACACACACACACACGTTATAAGCCATGCATGCATCCAAATGCATTGCAATACAATATAGTGAACCCTGAACATACTTATGTACATAGCTGTAGTGTTAAATGTGTACAAAAGCACCAAAAAATCTCTCATAATATATCTGCTTTTGACTTCTCAAAAGTGCTTTTATGGTACTATATATAAAAAAAGAAGCAGAGATTAGTAAATGCATGTCTTCAGCAGAGCTCCCAAGCTGCTGCTGACTGTGGATGAAAGAATGCCTTACAGGACTCTATCAGAATTAACTTCTCCCCAAACACACACACATCTTACCCATGGGCCCCTGTAAAACTTTCACAGTCTTCCCTTGCAGCTTAATCCTCACAACAAAAACAAACAAGTGTAATCCTTTCCATGCAAAAAGGTTAGATGATTGAAGCTGATGAATTAAAAAAAAAAGTCAGTCAGACTCAATTAATAAGGTCAAAAGGTCAAACATTCAAAAGTCGTGTCAGGATCCAAGCTTCCATTTCTATAGATATTTGAACAGCCATTTATGACCACTATTTATTTATAGCACACATTTAAGCTAAGCTTTTGAAAAAACATTATGTGCACTACAGTCTTTAAGGTCAGTTTCTTGGATACCAATATTTTAATGATTCATAAAAAATTAATCACTGTGTCAACTGAGATTTTTGGTATTAAGATAATGGTTAAGATCATGATTTTTTTATAACAGCCCACCGTGAGTGTTATATCACTGTTTGTTGTTTGCTTTTGGGATCTGAACGGTTCTTTTATACAAATAATTATCATATTGGGCTTTTGGTAGAACCTAGGATATGTAAGTCCAGTAAAGTAGGGAGAGTGTTTTCGCATTTGGCTCCTAAACTCTGGAATAGCGTTCCTGATAATGTTCAGCGCTCAGACTCCCAGTTTGAATCTAGGTTAAAGATGCATCTTTTTATTAAAGCATTCCCATAATGCATCTCATAACATATGGTAACCCTCATTCCCTGAAGGAGGGAACGGAGGCGCCACGTCGAGACCAACGAATAGGAATCTCGCTAGAGAGGCCAATCTACTTCGAGTGAAACTAAACGAGCCAATGCACATTGGCGTGCAATCATTTGCATCAGCTGTTCAGCCACGCAGCGCGGATATATAATGAGCAGCAGGTGCGATTGCACTTCAGTTTTTTGCTGAGGAGCCGAGCCGATAAGCTGGCTGCCCCAGCGGGCCGCAGCAGATGTGGCGACGGGACGTGGCGTCTCCGTTCCCTCCTTCAGGGAACGAGGGTTAGCATATGTAACCTAGACGTTCCTCTTCAGTCGGTCAGTCAATGCCACGTCGAGACCGACGAATAGGAAGGGCCACAACTGCTAACCCCATCCAGACCCCACACAAGCCTCTTGCCTCTTCTTGCCTGGAAGGACAATAGGAGAGTTCAAAAGTTCAGAGTTCACCGGCCAAATTGGCTTGTAAGTTTTTATTAACACCCGCCAAAATGAATTTTAACCCGCATTTGGCGGGTTGGCGACAGAGTATATCTGTCACCAGGGTTCTAAATTAACACCCGCCAACCCGCCAAATGCGGGTTAAAATTCATTTTGGCGGGTGTTAATAAAAACTTACTAGCCAGTTTGGCCGGTGATGCATAAGGCTCTGTTCTCGGTCATTTATCCCCTGGCAGTACTTCCTACATTTCCCATGAACACTGTGCCGTAATGCTACGTGATGACGTTTCATACACCCATTGGCTGCATGCAGTTGCAGTGAAATCAGCGCGAGAAATGATCATGGAAAGGAAGTGAACGGAGCGTCCACCAGAAAACACAAGGAAGATGAAGAACGAACGGAGCCAGAGCAGGGAGCATAGACTGAAAGAGGAGGGAGTTAGCTAGTAAAGTAAAGCAAAGTGAAAAGTTAAGATTAAACTAAATGCGGCGGTGGTTGGGACAGACTTCTGGGTTTAAATTTAAATGTCTTTTAACAAGATACGTAATTTTTTTAAGTTTAAGGTTTTTGTCATTATTTCTGAACAAGCTTATACATAAGGTTTTCTTTTAGTTGAAAACATTAAACAATATGTGTAAACAAAAAATATAAACAGCAAAAGCATTTAAGCTCAAGCAGCGCGAACGGGGAAAAAACGCTAAAAAAAAGCAGACTGCGCAGTTATCGTACAGATTACAGAACGTAGCCTACATACTCGAGTCAGCATATGATTATGGTGTTTATTGTTTCACGTTCATGTTGAGAAAAACAATTATATCCACATGCTCGAGTGAGAAAACGCGCTGCTGACACAGACGTTGTGTGTGCAAAGTGAAGTAACAGCACTTTGCGTTTTCTGTTCTTAAACCTGACTCTCTCAACGGAATTTAAAGCAAGCATATGTCTCAAAATCATTTTGCTACCAGAAGATATCTCGGATCATGATTCCCTCGGAGTACAGCTGCTGACCTGCAGACGTTAATGCAGTGATGGACATCATGGACAGCTGCTTCCTCAGTCGACTGGTGTTTCTTTGGATTTCATGTGATTTCTCATTTCTCATATAGGCCTAGGCTATATATTGTGGTGGTGATATTATGATAACTCAGTTTAATTAATAATTTATTAAAAGTAATTCCATTTTGTAATAGACTATAATTTTCATCTAGTAATTCCAAACTTCGCGAGGCAGACAACGACATGTGATCAAATACAATTCACTTGTTAAACACGCTCCACCCAGTGCATTTAATTATAGCCTAACTGCGAAAAAAAATAAAAATAAAAAAAAAATTTCTAATAGTATTTTATTTTTTGAATAATAATTACAGATCGAAAATTCGAATATTCGTGCACATCCCTAATAGATAGATAGATCCCATACTTGAAATGAAATGTTTGCACTTTCTGTGTTGTGTTGTATTGTACTTTATATGTGTTTTTCATGCCAACAATGTTAATAAAATGATCAAATGCATTCAGTGGCACTCATAATTTCTCTTATTTTCACCGGAAAAAATTTGGCTAGTGGAAATTCTGATTGGCTGTTAACTTTAGAAAGTTACCAGCCACATTGGCGGGTGATCAAAAAAGTTAATTTAGAACCCTGTCTGCCACTGTTGTTCCGTGAAAACCCATACAGTGAGATTCTTGGATAACACTGGGAAAGCGTGCCCTTTCTGTTAGGAAAGAGAACGCTGCGGAACCCACATTCTTCCCTGAAGGAGTTATGTGGAGATATACATATGGACTAACCCGAAGTACTGCATATGAATACTGGGTGACTTAGTCCAAGGTAAAGACACAGGCTTCTGTTTAGGAGCAGCCGTGGAAAAAATACACATATGGGATCCCCGTAGGGTCACACATATGGGACCCAGCCTAGACCCGGTTCTCAAGGATTCAACGGACAAAGGCCTGGCGCCGGACGCTCCACCATGTCTGAGCAGAGGGTGTTGGAGGACTCAACAGGTTTATCACTCATTACATTACATTTACATTTATTCATTTAGCAGACGCTTTTATCCAAAGCGACATACAAATGAGAACAATAGAAGCAGTTAAACTAACAGTAGGACAACAATATGCAAGTGCTATGACCCCTCTCAGTTTAATCTAACACAGTCCATGTATTTTATTTTATTTTATTTTTTTAAATAAATATAAAATAGAATAGAAGAGAAAGTGTTAGTATTACTGGATCAAGTGCTGCCGAAAAAGATGCGTCTTCAGCAGTTTCTTGAAAGTGGCTAGGGACTCAGCAGCTCTGGTTGAGTTAGGCAGATCATTCCACCACAGGGAACAGTCATGGTAAAGGTCATAGAAAGAGATTTTGTGCCTCTTTGAGCGCTTGCAGGGCGCAAGTTTCTGGATGGCACGTAATTCTGAAGTAATGAGTTTAGGTAAAAGGAAGCAGTGCCAGTGGTTGTTCTGTAGGCAAACATCAGTGACTTGAATTTAATGCGAGCAGCAACTGGCAACCAGTGCAATTTTGTGAGGAGAGGAGTGACGTGTACTCTCTTCGGCTCATTAAAGACCACTCTGGCTGCAGCATTCTGGATCAGTTGCAGAGGTTTGACTCACTCTCGAGCAATAAGTGTGCACAGTAGGGTGCAGCAAGCCGACAGAGCCGGGCCTCTCAGTGCTTCTACCCGTCTAGGTGAGAACACGGGAGGAGACCGGCTCTACACGTAGGCTATAATATCAAGCGAATGTGTTAGGTGTCACCCAGTCCGCAGCTCTACAGATATCTGTTAGCAGGGAGCCACGTGCCAGCGCCCAGGAGGATGCAACGCCTCTCGTGGAGTGAGCATGCAACCTGAGTAAGCCAAGGCGATGGCATCCATTATCCCTCCTCTGTTTGGAGACAGCGTTTCCCTTCTGCTGGCCTCCGTAACATACAAAGAGCTGGTCTGAGGTCCTGAGACTTTGAGTTCTGTTCACGTACAAACGCAGAGCTCGAACGGGACAGAGCAAAGCCAGGGCTGGGTCTACCTCCTCCAGGGGCAGCGCTTACAGGTTCACCACCTGGTCCCTGAATGGAGTGGTAGGAACCTTGGGCACATAGCCAGGCCGGGGTCTCAGTACAACATGGTTGTCACCCGGCCCGAACTCTAGGCACGATTTGTCGACCGAAAATGCCTGCAGATCCCCTACCCTCTTGATAGAGGCCAGTGCAACCAGCAGCAAAGACTTCATGGAGAGAAGCTTTAAGTCTGCTGATTGCAAAGGCTCAAAGGGAGCATCCTGGAATGCTCGAAGCACAAGGGAAAGGTCCCAAGAGGGTATGGAGGGGGGTCGAGGAGGGTTTAACCATCTCGCCCCCCCCTAAGGAACCTGACGACCAGGTCATGCTTTCCTACTGTTTTGCCATCTATGTGGTCGTGATATGCTGAAATAGCGACAGCATGTACTTTGAGGGTGGGGAGGGAGACAGCCTTCGCTCCAACCCTTGCTGCAAGAAGGAAAGCACAGACCCTATCGAACATCTTCGGGGGTCCTCTCGGCGAGAAGAACACCACTCGACGAACAGGTTCCACTTCAAGGCGTTGAAAATGTGGGTACCACTGGTTTTAAGGTCAGCGGTGGAACACAAATAAAAGGGAACAAAGGATTTTCCACCCGGCCCTCTTCCGGGGGAGGGAGTGGTGTGGTCACCATCTCCTGGAGAGCAGTCCCATCCATCTCCGGGTCGCCCGTCCTAGGGTCGCTTACCCCTGGCTTTGCCGCCCTTCTTGGTGGGGGCCTGGACGGGCGGGGCGGCTCCTCGGCGCCGCCTAGATGGAGGCTGCTGCCGGTCGCGGGAGCAGGGGCAGATGCAGGAGGACGCCCTCGGCAACGAGTAGACTGAGGGGCCGCAGGCGATGGGGTGGAGGCAGCAGCTGACCGTCGTGGCAGGATGTGTTTGATTGCTTCAGTCTGCTTTTGTACAGCCAAGAACTGCTGGGCGAAGTTCTCCACCGCGTCGCCGAACAGGCCAGACTGGGAAACGGGGGAGTTAAGGAACCTGACTTTTGTACCCTCATGTCAGCCAGACACGGCCAGAGATGGAATTCCTGGACCACCATAGTGGACATCGCACGACCCACTGACCGCGCAGTGACCTTCGTCGCACAAAGCACGAGGTCCGTTGCGGCACGAAGTTCTTGGAGAACTTATGGATCGTGACCAGCCTTGTGCAGGTCCTTCAGTGCCATGGCGTGTATGGCAGAGGCGGCTTCCCCACAGGCCTTGTAAGCCTTGGCAGTTAATTCCAATGAGAATTCCCGGGAAGGGAGACACGGTTCTCAGCGCCAAGTGGAGTTAGGGCACAGTTGCATAGCAACGGGCCGCTCCACTGGTGGGATACGCGTGTAACCCTTAGCCACCCCGCCATCAAGGGTGGTGAGGGAGGAGGAGCCACCGGGGCAGCTTCTGGCAGTAAAAGGTGCCGTCCACGCCCCCCGTGAGTTCCTCATGCACCTCTGGAAGAAAGGCACTGGAGTGGGTTGCTGAGAACCAGCACGCGCCACCCCGAGATATCAGTCGTCCAGGCTTGAGGGCTCAGGACATGGTGGAGGGTTCAACACAAGCCCGATCCTGTTGGTGGCCCAGGAAAGCATGGCCATCATCTCTGGGTCCGACTCAAGCACCGCAGCTGTACCCGAATCGTCATCCGCAGATAAGTCTGACCCACCCTCCGATGCAGCGATCAACATCTGTTCATCTCGGGGAGCGCCGAAGGAAACGACAGGTACACATCTCGTGGATGGTCCAGCACATTCCGTCGGCATCTCTACTGGCTGCGGAGCGTGGGTGGAATGAGGGTTCCTAGGGGGTTGGTTCCCCGAAGGAAACACGCTCACGGTAATCCTCAGGTCACCTGCCCCACTGCCTGAAGTAACCCTCTGAGGAGAGTTAGATCGCGGCAGAGGCGCGGGGACTCCGCCCCTTTGCAGGAACGAGAGTCTCGACCGAAGCTCCGAGATGGTCATTTTCCCACAATGGGTACATGACTCATCCACGAACGCTGCCTCAGCATGTTCAATGCCCAGACACGCGTTGCAACGTTCGTGACCATCCCGTGATCCCAGGTAACGACCACATCCAGAAACACACAGGTAGAGTGACATCTTTTAAAAGACACGCTCCACCCATGTAAGCTCTTTCAGGAGACTGCTCTCCTTGGTGCTGAAGCACGCAGGGGAACGGTCGCGGCGAACACAGACAGGGACGTGTGCAGCCTGTCGTGCGCTGTCTCTCTCTCTCGCGGCGATCTTACCAGCCGTAAAAACAGCCTTTCAGCGCTCTTGGCCCAGAGTACCGGCTGTAAGAACAGCCTTTTTGTTTTGCTCAGTGATAGAGAAACACAAAAAGACAGAAGAGAGAGAGAGAAAGAAAGAGAGACAGCTCGTGAGAGATCCTCCTGGAGAGCTCGCTCGTTCAATTTGAAGACACTCTTTTGAAGAGAACAGCATCGAAACGCTCGGCTCCGAAGCAAAAAGCTGAAGTGCAATCGCACCTGCTGCTCATTATATACCCGCACTACATGGCTGAACAGCTGATGTAAATGATTGCACGCCAATGTGCATTGGCTCGTTTAGTTTCACTCAAAGTAGATTGGCCTCTCTAGCGAGATTCCTATTCGTTGGTCTCGACGGGGCGTAATGTAATGAACAGCAGCTACGCTAATTATTTTCCATTTGCATTTCTGTTTTATATTGGGATGCCCATCCTGAGGTAACTAGAGAGTATGTCAGCTCCAGTTTGGATCGAACATATTATGAACAGTTCAGATGACCCAACACCTGTGAATAGATGACTCCAACTCCTGCAAGGACTTCAGATGAAGCAAACTCTGAATCAACATGCACCAATGCTACATTTTCTAAAATGTAAAATAAAAATAAAAAACAGGGATAAAAAAATAAACCTGATAGAAACTACATAAAATGAGTAACAGTGTAGAAAGTGACACAGATGTAGATTTGGGGTACCTTTACACGACATTGATGTCAGAATGAACGGAAACGTTTTTCTATTGGGTTTTTCCGCTTACAGACAACAGCATTGTCAAAACCATCCCCGTTCACACGAATCTGTGAAAACGACTAAAAACACTGTATTATGCTGCCAGGCCAGTAGCTGGCAATGTCACTTTGTAAAGAAACACTACGTCCATATAGACTTAGCAGGTAATATGCATGTGCATGACATCACTGTTTTCACAAATTCGCCTTTTTGTAGTTTACACAGACAATAACGGTATCGTTCCCAAAACCTTGCACTTTGAATCCCATTTTGTAAAAGTTTACATTTTCAGACCCCCAAAACACTGTGGTCGTATAATTGAACGGCCAAAATGTCTGTTTTTAGTTGAAAACGGTGTTGTGAAAATGGCCCCTTAGCCTAAATTTCAGGTTTCACTCTAGTCTAGCTATTCTGGCACTACATGTAGGGGCTAGCTACATTTCATGCTAGATTAATTTTATGTTAGATAACAACCATTTTCTCTTAGAAGAACATGGGTTTACTGCATTTATTGCTTTAAATACAGTAATGAGAAATCAATTGGACTCCATTTGTGTAAAGTGCCTCCAGCAGTGAAATGAATTGGTTTATCATCTGCTTTGCTGGTGTCTTAGTGTAAGTGTCTGTGTTAGACACTGAAAGCCCCACATGTTGCTGGCAGTGCAGTTCCCAAGCCAGAGCACTGTGGGCCGCTAATCTACAGGGCTGAGATGGCCTAGTGGCCCAGTGCACTTTAGGGGGTATCCTGAATCACTTCTGCTGCTCTCTGCCAGATGCTAGCATATAATCACTGAAAGATCACTGTCTCTACACACATACACGTTCTGGCCAACAACCCTGCTCACAGTCTGGTTTTGATTTTCTGAACATGCTTTACCTGTCTATTTCTTTTAATTAAGGAGCAGAGATGCATGGAGTGCACATACAGTATGATATTTATGGTGTTTCAACAGTGTTTCTGTGAATGTCTCTAAAAGCAAAAATGGTTCAAAATGTAAGTGTTTACCTATTACGATTATATAAATTTTACTACAATTATAGTAAAAAAGTGTAGCAATTGGTGACGGTGGCCAGTAGGTGCCAACAATTGATTGTATTTATGACTGGAGCATTAACTCATTCAGTCAAGAGATTAATTCAAAAACACTTATTCAAGTGTCTGGCTGTATTCGAATATGTATGTATATTTCGATGCAGCCAGACACTTGAATCAGTGACTGAATCTCTTGACTGAATGAGTTAATGACTTAGTCATAAATACGATCAATTATTGCCACCTACTGGCCACCATCAGTCAACTATATATAATAGGCAAAAAACAGTATGTGAAAAGAGCAGTATGTCCGAATTCACTGTATTCATAAAAGAGTAGGCAAAAAGTACCCAGATGACATCTACCTCTGGTGAGATTTTGAAGTGTACATACGATGGACATGAGGCTACAAAAGAGGATTTGTGACAGACAGTAAAGCAGTGCAACTGATGCTGGTAGGTCACATGATAATGACAGCGTAACAATAGTACGTCTGGATCATGTTCATACTGTACAGTACACACATTCATAATATATAGAACATACATCTCTTTTATAAAAGCAATAATATGCTCGCAGTCAAGATGCAGAAATCTAATTCCTGCATAATTGCCTTCTGATGAAACAATTTGTTTATTATTCCATTATTCTGATAACTAAAACATAGGTTCGCACATCATAAGCAAACTAAAGACACAACACAGCAACCTGAAGACATTTCAAGGGAATACATGTAGTGAGATGCAAGAATCCATTAATCTTATAATGTTAGTCATATATTTATTTGAACTTAGAATGAATCACTAGAGAGAACAGTGGCATATAGAAACATTTTTATTGGTTTAAATATGACAAGGAAAATAACAAACAGCCTTTAATATGACTTGTGTTATCTGAGAGATCATTTATGCTTGGTTTACTATCTCTGTCAGACACTGACAACATTGCTGGTAGTAAATGTTATAAATCTCAGCAGAAACAAGATCGCCTCCCGTCCTGTTTCTCTCTCTCTGGATCTCACATCATAAAAGAAGGAGAATGTATCTTTGACCTACAGCTGCGGACGGAGGCCATCATCGCTTTTAAAGGACTTTGTCACTCGATCTTCTGATCTCTCACTTTCCTCAATTCTTCCCACTCTTTTGAATGTTTCTCTCAACTGCACTAGAAAAATTTGTTTCAACAAAAAAAGTATATAAACTTTTTCCGATAAACGGTTTCATCAACCTGAGATGGAAGTTGTTTAAAATTGAACATACATATGGCTTCAACTTGAGCAGAGTGTCTGTTTTAAATAAACTTTGTTATATTTCAGAATATTTCTGTTTCTAATATAGCTTATATTAATATAAATTATATTAAATAAATATTTCAGAATTTATTGAATTTTCCTTCCAGTTGCTTACACAATCATTATTCAGTTCAAACCAAAACCAGTGGCTTACTTAAATGTATTTATTTCTGTTTATTTATATCTGTCTGATAATGCTACTTTCACCAAATATATCAAAAATGTAAATAAGGTGCAAAAAAGGTAACACTATATCATCATAATGCTGATTTCCAATAAAAAAGAATATTGGAATACACTATTATGCCATAATGCAGTATCCCGACTAATATTGTTATATCATTTTGAATACCATATTGTATTGTAAAAAATCAGTTCCAAAAATAATTATCCTTATAAAATGCATATGCTTTTATGCGTAAGTGTGTGTTTGTGTACCTGGTATTCCCTACATTATGGGGACCAAATGTCCCCACAAGGATAGTAATACCAGTAAATGTTGACCTTATGGGGACATTTTTGTGGTCCCCATGAGGAAATCAGCTTATAAATCATGCTAAATTAAGTGTTTTGAAAATGTAAAAAAAAAAAAAAAAAAATTCTCCAATGGGCAGGCTAATCGTCACTCCTGAGAGTAAGAGTATGGCATTTCCACTCTGATTATTCCCTGATGAGTGCATAATGCCAAAGAATAGAGGGGCGGCTCTGTGTGTTAACCCAGTAATAAAATCCCCCTCTTTAAAGAGGGCTCACAGAAGCACAATTACCCCTCTGACATCTCGTACTTGCATGATTTATGAAAGGAATATTACTCTGCACCTCTGCTCTTGCCTCCCTCTGTCACACACTTCCTCGTAACGTAGAAAGAGTGAGAAAAACATACTGATTTGGGGGGGGGGGGGTAGAGTTTGACCTCAAACAGCAGTGAAAGTGGAGAGGTGGAAGAGACTGAGGGAATGAGAGAGAAGAAAGAAAGTAAAGAGAAAAAAGTGCAAGGCTCCTGAAGAGTTTCTTGATCGGTATCTCCCTCCTGGCAGTCTGGTCACCTGCCATGTGTGAACAAGCTTTCAGCTTAGATAATCATCACCTCATCCACCTCTAATTGGCCATATGTGTCATCAGTGGACTGCTTCTATAGTGTGGGTGGGCTTACTTATTTTGGGGATAAATTCATCCCCGGAAGTGAACTAAATCTACATAACCTCTCTTTGAGGACATTTGAGGGGCATCCTCATTTGGAACATAAAAGTAAAATAAAACCTAATATAATAAAACCTGATATAATATAATATAATATAATATAATATAATATAATATAATATAATATAATATAATATAATATAATATAACTAATATAATATAATATAAAAAAAAAATTATACAAAAACTGAAACAATGCAAAGTATTTATTTGGGGTTTGAGTTCAGGTTGAGTTAAGAGTAGAGGTAGGGTAGAGTTATTATTATTATTATTTATGAATTACTATGACAGCACAATTTTTTTTATTTTGATCGTTTTGATATCAATTTTTTATATATCATTTTGTTTTCTCTGAATTTGACCAGCCAAACCAAACCCGTTTGTCATAGCTCAGTTTTCCCTGCACAAATTGATTGCTAAATATGAAAATAATGTAAAAATATCATATCATTAGCTCAGTATAAAAATGTAGAAGTCAGTGGAAAGTCCACAGCAATGTCAGAGAGCTGGAGAGATTGATAGGACCGCATTGAGAGATCGATATAATTGTGAAATGCAGGTTACTGTTGATACTGTATCTGTTTTTACAGAAGTATAAATAGTAAGAGGGTAAATAATAAGCTAGTGTAAGCAGCGCAGTGAAGTGAAATCAGACTATTCCTGATGGCTGAGACTGACAGCTGGAACCTGGGGCTGGTTAGCTGTGATGTGCTGATCAGTAGGGCCTGACCTGTTCTGTCTGAGCCTTGAGTCAGAGCCTGGTGATGTTTCCCTTCAGGGGTCTCCGCTGTCTTCATCATTATCATCATCACCTCTGACACTGTTGTTTGTTACACATTAGCAAGTACAGTGAATTTCACAAAAACACCATGTCCTTCCTTTGTTTGTGTCTTTTCCTGACTTTTACAGGATTCTGAATAAATCTAAATATGTCATGAGACCAGAATAACTGCACTGTGATTGGACAGAACATCTGGGATCTAATGTAGGTTCATACAAGTATACACTGTAAACTGAAAAAAAAAAAAAGCATTACAGTCAACTGAATAACTGTAAGTCAACTTAAAAAATGTTTTTATGACAATATATGCAATTGATTTTTCAATATGGTAAAACAATAAAATAATGTTTTTTAGAAGTACAAAGTATGAATTACAATGAAAATTATACACTGCCAGGCCAAAATGTGTCGCTGTTTGAATTTAAATAGGCAAATGCTTAAGAATCTATGATTGGACCATTTTTGCAGTGATTATTATGTTTCTAGATTGTTATATGCTTGGCAACAGTTCTTCTAACCCTAATTGGTGGAGTGTGTAGCTTTTCATTACTTAAACAACCAGATATTTGACGGAAATAAATGTTGTGGTGTTATTTCCATCAAGAGTGCATACATTTTTGGCCAAGATCTTGTATTGACAATGCAAGAGTCGAGAACTCTGTAAAGTCTTCTCCAGCACATCCCAAAGACTGAATTTAAGGTCTGGACTCTGATGTGCCAATTAACGTGTGAAAATGATTCTTCATTCTCCCTCCAATCCATTCTTTCACAATTTGAGCCTGATGAATCTTGACATTGTCATCCTGGAATATGGCCATGATGCGTCTTCCTACATGGCTGTTTAAGAAATGAAAAGCTACACACTTAATCAAATTAGGGTTAGAAGAACTGTTGCCAAACATATAACATGCAGTGCATATAACATGATAATCAGTGCAATAATTATATAATCATAGACTGTTAAGTATTTGCCCATTTAAATCTAAACAGCGACTTTTTTTTTTTTTTTTTTTTTTTGGCTGGGCAGTGTATTTAACAAGGATATTTTTAAACTTTTATAGTATAATATTGTTAAATTAAATTATATTTGTATAGTTATATATTACATCGTTGTTAATAATGCTATACACATTAACTGAGTTTATCATTGCAATTTACAGTACAAACAAACAAAAAAAACACAACAAAAAAGCTGATATTTGTAGTAAAAAACCTAATGATAATACTTTGTATAGGCTGATATATTTATATCATTTAAAAACTTGTAAAACCATCACTGAAATAATGGCAACAAGTTTGTTAGCCAGTTTGTTTGTTTTTAAATTAAAACCAAATGCATATGTGGCTCTTTTTTCTTCTTCATTTATTCACAAGGTGTCTTCGATCATGTTAACCAACTGTTTTCAGATTTAGTACACTATTTTTATATTAAAATACTTTTTTCAGTTTATTGTAATATCAGTAGCCTACAGTGCAGGTAATACAGCCCTATAATGCTACTCAAGATAAGAGATGGATTAAGATGGATTTCACTAAATACGTCTAATAGAAGCTCACTTTAAGCACACATTTGGATTGCAGCCTCTTCTTTTGGCTCATCGACAGGAAAAGCAGAAGCGAAAGGTCAGTCATCTGGATCAGGAAAGCACTGAAAAGCAAATGTCATAACATTTAGGGCTACGTGTGAGTGTTCTTTGTGCTCAAACACATTTGTGTCTCTTAAGCTCTGGTTTGTGTACATCTCTGCTCTTTACGTTGGGCTTCGTAACGATCACTGTAAGCATGTAACTAATAAATACAGCAAAGAGCAACAGCGCATTTATTGATATCCGTATCCATGAATTTTCGAAACTCTGAGCTGTTCTGTAATCCCTCACCATCTACTTTGTTAATGTGTGTTTTTGAATCAACCCGGCCTGTTCAGTATGAGTATCCAGACTGCACATGTAATCCCTCTAATGACAGACTGCCTAGGGATCAGGGATTCAGGGATCGGACACACTGAGTTAACCAATTACACACTATTTATCGGCAGGGAGAAAGGATGTGTTTATATTTACATTTCATTGTGGCTTTTCAAAGAATCAGACATTAATTTTATAGGCTATACTTTACAAATCCTGTGCACAGAATCAAGCCTGATGTTATAAATTCACTGATGTTCTTATACACAAAAATGGAGCTGTAAAATGGTAAACACCACGGATTAATTAAATGTGTCATCATGTATTAATTCCTTAAAGGTGCAATAGGTGGTCTGGGAAATGCTAACTTTAGCCTGCTAGCATTGAGAGCATATGGTCCCACCCTGCCTGCAAATCGATGTCCAAAGCCAGGCCTCCTACAAAACACATGAATGCGCACAGACCAGAAGCAAGATGACCAGAGACAACGTTATTGGATTATGTGTCATTCACCGGTGAGAAAACTTTAGAGTACAGTGAGAGGAGAAACATAATGGCTATTATGGTCAGACTAGGATAGCAGCGTTTGGTCCAGCAATGCACCAGAAGGTAGGCAGACAATCAGACGTGTGTCATCTGCATTTTGTCTCCAGACAGAAGTCTACTGAATCACTCACATAAGTTTCTTTGACAGAGAGAGCCCACTGAAATGTTACCTAGCAACATGACACTTCAAGCTTTCTGTGTGCTAGCCATTTTTGGAACTCATCGTCATGGCAAAATAAACAGTGCGATTAGGTCTGACAGAAACTCAAACTAGCGCTAAATGTCATTCAACCATTATTATGCCGTCCCCAGCACAGCCAATGGTTTCTAAAAATTCCTTGTTTGTAAGTGAACCTTCACACATATTTTTATTATAACCACCAAATTGCTAAAACAGTTTTATTTGTACCAGATACAATACACAAAAGTCACGAGATTTACGCTAATGCTAACAGAAAAGAACAACTGTCAAACAACGGAAGCTATAGTTCTTCAGTGATACAATAGATCACCAAAAATTGTCAAGGCCACACCTCCAGCTCCTCATCTTCTCCAGGACCAGCCTCATGCCTGTGGGCAGAGCCTCAGGGTGGGTGAACGCTGCTCAGGCCTGGCTACAGTGCCAGGGAGGCCATATGGGCTTAGGCTGGCACACGGCCCCTCAGCTGGGGAAGAGCCAGTCTGTCGGAGTGGATGACTTACCCGCTCTCCACTGGACCTCTGGAGAGAGGTGACCATCTGGTACCCCAGCCCCCCCCCCAAAAAAAAAAACAACCCCACCACCACCACCACCACCACCCTAAAAGTTTGAAATGGAGTGAGTGTGTAATGAAAGATTGGACAAACAAACTTGCACTCTCTAAGTTGTCAAACGCAGGTGCGAAATCGAGAGGGAGACTGCTAGCAGCAACATGAAGCCAATGGGGCGGAAAAGCAGTTAAGTTTATTAAAGAGCATGGTGTATTATTGAGGTCAATCCATTTGCGCAAATGGGACTTTGGTTACCATAGCAAAAAAATAACATTTCTGGTTCAATATGTGGAAGTGGTATTAATCTACATTTCTATGCACAACAATGATATAATTGAGGTGGGTATATGAAATTGCCTTCATGATATATGCATGCACATAATGTCATGTTCTACAAAAATGAAGTTGAATAGTTGGGTAAAACTTTACAATACAGCTGCACTAATATGCATTAATTCATGCACAGATAATTATGAGATAATGTGACTCATGAAGAACCAAACCATTAATCAATGATTACTGCATCAGCAACTAATAGAGTCCATTTGATTAATAGATGAAGTAACATATGAATTGCTATTAATTAAATGTGTCATCACGTATTAATTCCTTAATGGTGCAATAGGTGGTCTGGGAAATGCTAACTTTAGCCTGCTAGCATTGAGAGAATATGGTCCCACCCTCCCTGCAAATCGATGTCCAAAGCCACGCCTCCTACAAAACACATGAATGCGCACAGACCAGAAGCAAGACGACCAGAGACAACGTTATTGGATTATGTGTCATTCACCGGTGAGAAAACTTTAGAGTACAGTGAGGGGAGAAACAGAAGCGCTTGCTTGCATACAGGTCCTTCTCAAAAAATTAGCATATTGTGATAAAGTTAATTATTTTCCATAATGTAATGATAAAAATTAAACTTTCATATATTTTAGATTCATTGCACACCAACTGAAATATTTCAGGTCTTTTATTGTTTTAATACTGATGATTTTGGCATACAGCTCATGAAAACCCAAAATTCCTATCTCAAAAAATTTGCATATTTCATCCGACCAATAAAATAAGTGTTTTTAATACAAAAAAAGTCAACCTTCAAATAATTATGGAGTTAATTATGGGTGTTATGGAGGCCCAGGATGCTTCGATAGCGGCCTTAAGCTCATCCAGAGTGTTGGGTCTTGCGTCTCTCAACTTTCTCTTCACAATATCCCACAGATTCTCTATGGGGTTCAGGTCAGGAGAGTTGGCAGGCCAATTGAGCACAGTAATACCATGGTCAGTAAACCATTTACCAGTGGTTTTGGCACTGTGAGCAGGTGCCAGGTCGTGCTGAAAAATGAAATCTTCATCTCCATAAAGCTTTTCAGCAGATGGAAGCATGAAGTGCTCCAAAATCTCCTGATAGCTAGCTGCATTGACCCTGCCCTTGATAAAACACAGTGGACCAACACCAGCAGCTGACATGGCACCCCAGACCATCACTGACTGTGGGTACTTGACACTGGACTTCAGGCATTTTGGCATTTCCTTCTCCCCAGTCTTCCTCCAGACTCTGGCACCTTGATTTCCGAATGACATGCAAAATTTGCTTTCATCCGAAAAAAGTACTTTGGACCACTGAGCAACAGTCCAGTGCTGCTTCTCTGTAGCCCAGGTCAGGCGCTTCTGCCGCTGTTTCTGGTTCAAAAGTGGCTTGACCTGGGGAATGCGGCACCTGTAGCCCATTTCCTGCACACGCCTGTGCACGGTGACTCTGGATGTTTCTACTCCAGACTCAGTCCACTGTTTCCGCAGGTCCCCCAAGGTCTGGAATCGGTCCTTCTCCACAATCTTCCTCAGGGTCCGGTCACCTCTTCTCGTTGTGCAGCGTTTTTTGCCACACTTTTTCCTTCCCACAGACTTCCCACTGAGGTGCCTTGATACAGCACTCTGGGAACAGCCTATTTGTTCAGAAATTTCTTTCTGTGTCTTACCCTCTTGCTTGAGGGTGTCAATGATGGCCTTCTGGACAGCAGTCAGGTCGGCAGTCTTACCCATGATTGCGGTTTTGAGTAATGAAACAGGCTGGGAGTTTTTAAAAGCCTCAGGAATCTTTTGCAGGTGTTTAGAGTTAATTAGTTGATTCAGATGATTAGGTTAATAGCTCGTTTAGAGAACCTTTTCATGATATGCTAATTTTTTGAGATAGGAATTTTGGGTTTTCATGAGCTGTATGCCAAAATCATCAGTATTAAAACATTAAAAGACCTGAAATATTTCAGTTGGTGTGCAATGAATCTAAAATATATGAAAGTTTAATTTTTATCATTACATTATGGAAAATAATGAACTTTATCACAATATGCTAATTTTTTGAGAAGGACCTGTACATAAGTATGTGATTGTGAAATGACTCCAGTTCAGATGTTGACCTGTTGACATAAAGGAAAGAATGCACTGTATTTCAGCTTTATTCATATGAAATTTCATGACATAGCGGCAACACAGTCGAATCTCACTGAATTATCTGCATAGGGCAAAGTCAGCGGTACATAGAACTGTACCGTCAAACCTGAAGTAAAGTTCAGAAGTAAAGTTAGGTTGTGCCTACCATTCACACAGCATACATGAAACGCGCTGATGACGTATGATGTCTTGCTCAACAGGCTGCACAGTGCTATGCAAACACATGTTGACTGACAGGGAACACATGGTTTCATTTCATTGAACGAACATTTTAGGGTCATATGCCTTCCATAGATGATATATATTTATAAAAATACATTTAGACCGCTACATAGTGATTGCTATCAGGATATAAGGAGACTTTCAACCAGCACAACAAAAAAAGTTTCTGAAGAGAATCACCAATTGCACCTTTAACAAACATAGTATTAACAAATAGTGTAAATTAAAGTGTTAATTACCACAATGCGTCGAAGCTATGCATTTTAACTTTCAGTTGTCTGCTTTAATTAATCATTAGCCAACTATTTGCAAAAATATAATTAAAGGGGTGGTATAATGCCTCTTTTTACAAGATTTAAAATAAGTCTCTGATGTTCCCAGAGTGTGTATGTGAAGTTTTAGCTCAAAATACCCCACAGATAATTTTTTATAGCATGTTAAAATTGTCCTTTTTTGAGGGTGAGCAAAAATGCGCTGTTTTGTGTGTGGGCTCTTTAAATGCAAATGAGCTGCTGCTCCGGGCACAGAGGGCGGAGCTTCAACATATCGTTCTTAGCAGAGCCATATAGAGCCCTTTGTTGCAATGTAAACTTTAGGGTTTGTGATGTCACTAACCCGGGAGGAAGCTTGTGTGGTCCCTATCAGTCGTTTGTTGTAGTCTTTAAAAAGTGATTTCTTTAAAAGAAAATATCTCCCTTTGTTTGAACTTTGAGCTTTGTAAAGTTTTTAAAGTGGCCAGGTTTCGGAAGCCAAAAAAGATTCCCAACCGGTCCAGATGGCCCCAAACTATACCATCAGACTCGGCTTGCGATTCCTTTTTGCTCGGCTTCCGCCCAAGCTCAGTGATATTCATCACACCTAGGTGTTGAGCAAATATGCTCCTAAAATTAGTGCCTTTAGTCACACCTAAGTGTTGAGCAGTGCTCCTGTCTTGTGTGCGCACTTCGCAGACTACTGGCGAACGATGCGATGCAGCCGCTCCCTCCAGCCGATTTGAAGGCCGGCTACTATAAGCCAGTACTTCATTGTACCCTAGATAGTTGGGTCACGACCATCTTGGTCCTGTGTTTATTGAGACGGGCCCTTTTTCGAAAGCCTCCGTTCAATTTGTTACACAGGGACGCATTTCCAAATGCTCCGTTCCCAAGATTGGTCTGCAGTGTTTGACCTGAGAGACATGTACTTCAGATCTCTATACTTCCGCACCACAGGCCATCCTGTGTTCGTGCGTTTGAAAGGTGTGAAGCATCAGTACAAAGTCCTACCCTTCAAGTGCTCATAGCCAGTTGGGTCCTCAGGTCAACTGGGAAAGAGTAAACTCATCCACGGGCTGAGGATCTCTTTTCTAGTTTGGAGATGGATTCGGTCCACCACGTCTCTAAAAAAGAGTGTGTGGGTAGTTAGTGCTGTATAGAAGTGAGAAAGGGTCCCACTGAAACTCTTCAGAGGCTCCTGGGGCATATGGTAGACGCAGCCGCTTGGCTTCTTCCATATGAAGACCGCTTCAAGACTGACTTTACGACCGAATCCCGAGGTGGCAGTGGCAGAGTGGCACGCTCCGTGTAAAAGCACCCTGGTCTACAACAGGTCTGTAACACCCTGGTCTACAACTGGTCTGTAACAGACCTTCTGTTTCTCCGGGCCAACGGTCCCTAGAACGAGTGTCCATCAATACCGGCTGAGGGGCCACGTACAAAGAGCATGCAGTAACGGAGGTCTGGGCGGCCCTCCGACTGCATTGGCATGCATTGCCTCGAGTTGCAACATTGCGACCGCATGTTGCAACTCGCCCACCACCTCTTCCTCGGAGACAGAAGCTTCTGAGGTCTCTTCATTCCACTTATTACTTCTGGTCAGCTCAATCGTGCCGCTGATGAGCCTCACAACAGCCTATGGCCAGGGAGAGTGGAGTCTCCACCCCCAGGCGGTCCAGCTGTTTGGAACCACTTGGGGCCACACAGTTACATCTGTGCCCCTCCGGACTCGTCCCTCCGCCAGTTGTTCTTTTCTCCTGTCTGAGTGGACATCCCTCGACACAGAAAAAACTATAGCCACAGCTGGCCCCCGGGCCCCCGCAGAAATGCGGAAGGTTCTGGTTACTAATGCAAGAATTTTTATGCCGTAGAGACCATCACTTCTGTGAGAGCACCCTCTCAAAATGAGGCATGCTCCCCCTTAGAAGTGGAACCTATTCGTTGAAATGAGTCTTCTCTCCGTGAGGAGATCCCAAAAGTGTTCGATCACATCAGTGCTTCTTTCCTGCTAATGGGTTGGAGTGAGGGCTGTCTCCTCCACCTCAAAATGTCAGGTTCCTGAGGGGAGCAAGGAGTCTGAATCTGCCGTGCGCCACCTCTTTACCCTCTTGGGACTTATCTCTGGTGCTACTGCACTGCAGAGACCTCCCTTGAGCCCTGCAGGCAGTGAGTTAAAAATCCTGTTTTTAGAGAAACAGTTCTCCTGCTTGCTTGGTCTCCATCTAGAGGGTAGGGACTTGCACGCATTTGCGGTCAACGAATTGTGCCTGGAATTCGGGCCGGCTAACTCTCATGAAATCTGAGACCCCGGCCTGGATATGTTCCCAAGGTTCCTACCTCTCCTACGGGACCAGGTGGTGAGCCTACAAGCGCTGCCCCAGAGGAGCCAGACCCAGCCCAGGCTTTTCTCTGTCCGTCTGCTCCATTGCAGTTATACGTGCTCAGAATGCAAAGCCTGGACCTCAGACCAGCTCTTGTCTGTTACGGAGACCAGCAGAAGGGAAGGCTGTTTCCAAGCAGAGGTTGGCCCACTACATGTGGTTGCCTTCATCTTGGTGATTTCCCAAGATGCACGTGCCCACCTGGCTGGTGAGCTCCTCCTAAGTGAGAGTATTGCTCCCTCCTAGGCGTTGACACAGAGTGCCTCGCTGAATAGATGTTAATAGAGTTGGGGGCTGGGCGACACCTATCACGTTCGCTAGAGAACTAGCCTATGTGTCGAAACGCTGCTTCCCGTGGGCTCCCTTCACATGAAGCCAGTTTCACTGTAAGCCCTGTTCGAAGTGCCGGGCTTGCTGCGCCATTCCCCTCCTATGGACTGGATACGTGCGCAATTCTTGCTCCAGTAGAGTTCCCCTTATTAGCCGAACCCTGTCGAGTTCCTCCATACCCTTCGGCAACGGGCGTGGCGGAACGTCCAAAGCCAGGCCTATCACTAGTATGCGCTGGTGGAACCTGTGTTAGTCTGGGTCCTATTGTGTATTCTTCCATGGCAGGGTTCTACGCTAAGGTTTTTCCCAAGGAGCACATGTGCTCCTAAATGAAAAAATCTAGGAGCACACAAAGACATTTTGGAGCGCAGTGAAAAATGTTCAAGTAACAGAGTTTAACAAACTGTTTATTATATATATATATATATATATATATATATATATATATATATATATAAACACAACGTGTGTGCTCCTTCTCTTTCTGTTCAACTATGGTGTGAAACCGTCGTTTTGATGCAGAAGTATAAATCACACTTTACAATCACTTTAGTAAAACAGAACAAGGGGAACGTGTTGCTCTCAGGAGGAGGAGCACATCGGCACACCTGTGAATCTGCATCTTTCACTGCAGAGGCTTTTTCCACAACATGGAGGAGAAACTAGTTTAAATGAGTGTATTAGTATTTACTAGTATTAGTCGACTAAAACTAGACTAAAAATAAAACAATTCAGATGACTAAAACATAATGGGTTTAGTTCAATTGTAATGCATTCATTTAGAATTTCTCTAAAATGTCCAAACCCATATACTGCTGGAGAAAACATCTATTAACCTGTTAATATGAATGATTTTAAAGTTTGAACATGCAATACATATACAGATTTAACTACTGTGACTTAAAAAAATATCTTAAAATTAAATAAAACCACTTTTCCTAAAGTAGAATAATCTTCTTTCAATGAATGATATATGCATTTTTTATAACTACTTGCATACATCATTCTTTATTATTTAAAGCAGCAGACATATTTATTTGTATGAATTAAATATAATGAATCCTTATTAAAGCTATTAACGAGCAGTGAATGCTTTTCTCTTTTTCTTTTGTTGCTTGATCAATATTAAGGACACAGACTGCATTAGGTTTATTACTCACTGTCACTTTAAGACATCGTATCATGTCCAATTACATGCGGATCCAATTGCACTGATGCACATCCGATACACTCAAAACTGTTTAAGACTTAACCGACACAGTTTACGTGAATACTCTCCAAAACGGACATTTTGACATAAAGTTGTGTATTTGTCCATTCAGGCACGAAAGAGAGCTAAATTCAGTCCTCGCGCGCTGTGTGTGTGTGGCTGCACGCTTCGAGTCGGGTGTGTGCGCACAGAAAACTATGCGTCGTCGTCACTCTTATTCAGATCTATATGGCTGCTCTACTCATTCTCCCAGACGTTTACATTTTTTAATATTTTATGAGACATGCAGCGCATGTGAACCCGTGTGCTGCTGGTAGATCAGCATGTCCCTACTACAGGACAAATATGCGCATCTACAAACGCAGGACATCAGTTCTGACTGGATCGCTTCCCAAATCGTCACTATCTAACATTTTTGTCTAGTTTTTATTAGTTGACGAAAATGTCAATAGATTTTCGTCATAGTTTTTGTCATTCAAAACTAGTTTTTATTTAGTTATCGTCTCGTTTTCGATTATGGTAGGTTGTAGTTACTCGCACATTGTGCTCGTAAATAATTTTTCCGGTTCGCACGGATCGATTTTTAGGGGCATATGCGAGCAAAATGGTCGCACTGTAGAGCCCTGCATGGTACGGCTCTCTGCTGCAAGCCCGTGTCTTCCCTCCACTGTCTGGTTGAGTCTCCCCCCTGTCATAGGCTGGAGTCACCCCAGTAACATTCCATATGTTGTACTGCCCGGTCTTCCACCCAGTCCATATGTGTTTTCTCCATATGTTACCTACCTTCGGGCAGGATGTGGCTTCCGCAGCGTATTCCTTTCCAACGAAAGAGAATGCTTTCCCAGTGGTCTTGTGGAACAGCAGTGACTTCCCTGGCCTAAGCCCTGTCCCATCTCCACCTAAAATAATGCAGGAGGATCAGAAGGCTTTTGTCTAGGCACTGGAAGGTGGCAGAACTAATGGCGTTTTAACTGGGATCCCAATCAGTTGACTACGTCGAACGTGAGCGACTGAAAGGGAACGTCTCAGTTACGTATGTAACCCTCGTTCCCTGAAGGAGGGAACAGAGACGTAGTCCCGTCGCCACTATTGCTGGACCACCGCTGACTCCGGGCTCCGCTCGGCTCCTCAGCGAAAAACTACTGTATTTATCCACTTCCGTATTTATACCCGTACCACGGGGCGGAGTGTGAGATGCAGAACTCGCACGCCAATGTGCATTGGCTCGTTTTAACAGTACTCGAAGATGACAGGCTCCCTAAGCGTGATCCCAATCAGTCGACACGTCGACTACGTCTCCGTTCCCTCCTTCAGGGAACGGGGGTTACATACGTAACTGAGACGTTCTACACGTTGTCACATTGTTTTTTTACACGTGGATTACCTTATTTTGTTTGTTTAATAAACCTTTTGTTATTTGACCCTTTTTGGAACTCCTTTTCAACATCATCTGGACTAAGACATTACAAATACATGATTACACATTTAATTAATAGCAATTCATATATTACTTAATCTATTAATCAGATGGACAGGTGGAGTTTTTAAACACAACGTGTAAATGAGTATAACTACATATTTCTTATCCCAGAAAGATGAAATAAAACTAATTAAAAATGAACATTGTAGTGGAAATTTGTAATATTCATTGATCAGTAATAGATATTGCAAGGGGATACAACATGTTTTTCTTCTCACTTGGAGTGATCTTTGAAAAAGAGATATATTTGTATCTTTGAACGTGCAGAGTGAAGCACCCTAGGAACAGCTGAACAAGGCCTTTTGGTCCAAGAGGACAGGATGCAGCTAAATTCAATGGTCCTAGTGTCAGTCAGTGACAAAAGGAAGCACATGCAACAAGTGCATTCCTTATTTGGCAGCCTGCCTCAAGAAAGACACAGACTGTAACCTTGGAAAATGTTATAAAGACTGTTCAGCCCTTCCTAGTATTGTCTCACTCGTGCCACAGGGTAACTTCTTTGTAATGACTGAGTCCTTGCAAGAATAAATACTTTTAGAAAAGACAGTTTGGTTTCAGAGTGTCTCTTACGCAGTGATATGATGGTTTTGTTAATTTTGCCACAACAACATGCAGTAGCACCTTGAAACAAAACAGATTTACCAGAAAGTTTCTTGTGTAAACTCACCCGCAAAATGTTTGTCATGCTTATTTGGCAGGAGACAGAAGAGAACAAGAATCAACAGTTCAGCTACTGAGCCTTCTCTGCAATCTGGATACAAACCTCCCACTATGCAATCTGCCTGTCATTTAACCAATTTAACTTTTACATTTCAACAAGTCACGTGGATTTCCCACACAATAATCTGTCATCATCATGCAGAGTTATCAAATATAGAAAACTGGAGTGCAGAGAGAACAACCACACAGAACATAAAAATAGTACTTTTGCCTGTTTCTGTTTTGTACATTTATCTGATATCTCTTCTCATTTCTTCTGTCATAAGAAGCCCATGAGACTGAGATTATGAATCAAACTTAAACATTTTTTGGGGGGATCATTGTGCCCCACTCTCCCCACCCCCTTTTAATGCATCTAACTATTTTGATCAACTCTTAACGAGTGCTGAGTAGTCCCTCAGCACTCTGAACTGCTCTTCTTTGGGTGGTTAACGACAATCTTTTGTCCGTGGATTCAGGGTTAATAAACATCTTGATGCTTCTCGATCTAAGCACTTCATTTGACACAGTCTGCCATGAAATACTGATCTCTCGGCTTTCTGATATCGGCATCACTGGTTCCGTTCTTTCCTGGCTCATTTCTTACATCAGCGACAGAAGATACTATATCACCATACAAAGGTATAGATCTGCCACTGCTTCGCTTACACAGGGTGTTCCTCAAGGTTCAGTTCTTGGCCCACTATTGTTCATCATCTATGTATATCCACTTGGTGACATCATACGCAGGCATGGACTTCAATTTCATTGCTATGCTGATGACATTCAAATTTATCTTACCACCAGCTCCGATAGGCCATACCTGCCTGACTCACTCACTGCATGTATCAAGGACATCAAGCATTGGATGTCCCTGAATTTTCTCAAATTAAATAATAAAAAAACGAGATATTGGTGATTGGCTCTGCTGCCTCAGTCAAAAGGATGGACATGTCCTTTGATGTTGATGGAGTTCATGTTAAGCCTCCGTCATCTATTCGTAACCTTGGTGTCTTAATCGACTCAACTCTATCTTTTGGCTCTCATATTTCTTCTCTTGTTAAAAACTATTTTTTCCATCTTCGTAATATTGCACGTCTTCGATCTTCTCTCACTTTAGCTGATGCTGAAACCTTAATTCATGCATTAATCACATCACGTCTGGATTATTGCAATGCTCTATTTCTTGGTCTGCCCAAAAAACGTATTGCAAGATTACAGTATGTTCAAAATTCAGCAGCAAGAGTTCTCACCTCCACCAGGCGTTCTGCTCACATTACTCCTCTGCTTCATGATCTTCACTGGCTACCTGTGGCATCACCTATTCACTTTAAGGTATTACTTCTAACGTTTAAGGCATTAAATGGTCTTGCACCTCCATATCTGTCTGATCTACTTTACTCTTACCACCCTGCCCGGTCCCTTAGATCAGCTGAACTTGGTTTATTGTCCATCCCTCGTTTCTGGTTGTCTACTGTAGGTGGAAGGTCATTTAGTGGTAATGCTCCTAAATTATGGAATTCACTACCCATTGCACTTCGTAATATCTCATCTGTGGCTACATTCAAGACTCAGCTAAAGACATATCTATTTAACATGTATTTTGGATAATGTGACTACATGGTGTCCTTATGTGGTTGTAATGTGTGTGCACGTGGGTGTGTAAATGTATTGTAATATACAATGTAAAGCGACCTTGAGCTACGGAAAGGCGCAATATAAATAAAACTTCTTCTTCTTCTTCTTCTTCTAAAATGGAGTGTACCACCAGCAGGCGCCACCTAGCTACGAAACAATTAATAATCATATTTTTAAAAACTACTGCCTTGATCAACACAAAATAGGTGTCATTTGAAAGCTTTGAGTCTGAACTTTACAATGAATGTAGCCAATTTGATTAACTCTTAAGTAGTGCCGAGTCATTTGCTGATAAATAGAAAAAAATGTTTTCATAATTTATTAAATACTTTTTTGTACTATGTATATGTCAAAAACATAATACAGCTCAGGTAGTCACGTGTCACATGTCATCTGAAAGGTCTCATGGAGTACAATACATCAAGCATAATTGTTTTGGGCTTTGACTAAACTTGAGCGATTTTTTGTATGTGAAGCCCCTCAAGACCTATATGTATAATACGTATAGTGATGCTGCATTTATGTCAAGTTTTCACTCGTAACTTCATGAAACATGCTCAGATCATAGAAAATGGTACATCATTATTTACATCAGATTCTCATTAAAGAATCGGATTAAAATTAGTCCAAAATAGTTTTGGAGTTATGAGTCTATTTCACTCAGAAAACAACAATTTTAAAAAGTCCTTCCGAGTGTCAAGGGCTAAAGAAAGAGTCTTGGTTCCAAATGCTGTAACTTTTGATTACTTTATGCTATCACCACAAAATTTGATCCAGATGCAGCTCACATCCTCCTACCTTATTTTTCTTCCTGAGTTATTGCATGCCAAATAAGAAAGTTATGTAAAACTATAATAAAATTTATATATATCATCATATCATCATCAATATATATGTTTTGTCTTTTATCAGCAGTTTCTCAGCATGAGAATGTCCAGATGTAATGTCATTTATATTTTCTAAAAATGTAAATAGTGTTCTATCAAACGATACTTAACTTTTGACTCTCCTTGCTATAGTTTTGGAGTTATGAGTCTTTACTTTTGTGTATGTCACTCAAAAAAAAAAGAAAACTCTAAAAATGCCTTCAGGGCTTAAGCTGCATGATTATTGTAGAGTATAGGTAAAACAAATAGCCTAATTCACATCTAAGTTTTGTCTGCCAAATCGTGTAAAAATAATTCAAATTATTATTAATTATTGTTAATTAAAATAGCATAATTTAAGTAAAACATAATAACTTTATAATTTAAGATTGTTTTATATGCCAATTCTTGAAATTATGTTTTTTTTCTTTATATATAACCACCATTATATAATTTAGAATCACCTTTTATAATCACCTTTTAATTTATGGGAAAATAGGCATACCCAAAAGTCATCATGGCTTTCTACATTGTTAGGAACTGTAAAATATACAAGTAATAGGCCTAACCTCAACATAATCAAATCCACTTTATTTCAGATGTAAACTTTTTACTCTGTTTTTTTCCTTAAAGAAAGTTTGTCACATTAACATTTTAAGTATTTTTTTTTTTTTTTTGTAATAGTGAAATATTACATAAAAACTGTGTGCAGCACTAATGCTATTTAAGTTTTATTGTTGTTGTTATTAAATTATTGTTAAATTTGTGATTTATTGTTATTTTTAAAATGTCAAAGCAGGTCTCTTCCATACAACAAAAATGCATGATAACTGGCTGTCAAAAATAATTTGTATATAAAGTCAAGATTTGAACCTAGGTCCCTGGCATGCTATTAAATACTGTGTCACTAAACTAACACATCTTACACTTAACTATTATAATCATAAAACAGGTGTGTGATGCCTCTCATCTGTGTAAGCTTTATGGTTGGTCCCTCATAAATTCTGGAAATTTCTTGTGTAATTGTAACTTCTTGAGTCCTCTTTTTAACCCTCTACATCTTTCTTTCTCTTTCTCTCCCTTTCACACACACACATTCTCTGAGCTTTAATAATGCTATAGATCCTCTCAGGCCTCTCTTGCTCCCTGAGCACCTGTGCAATAAACCCTGAATCTCTGAACTACAACGCTATTTAACGCAAACGGCTGCCAGAGGTCATTCAGTAGGGAGCTTCCAGCAGGGCTATATTTACATTCATCTTTCCTCTCCCTCATTCCTTCTTTCTCAGAAAGCCACCAGTCTCACATGAAATGTCATAATGTCTGCCACCATGCACCCTGCAATTTACGAAAACCACCTAGCAAGTCGCAATTGTAAAAAGATGTGGTTCAAAATTAACATTTAACAAATGTGACAAAAAGTTAGATGAAAAAATGAATGAATGAATAAAAAGTCTATTATTATTATTATTATTATTATAAATCATTACAATAACAATGAATAAATAAAATGCAAACCATGGGTACCACTGATTAGAGTCTGTGCTATTGCTAACGCTGCATACTGTACGTGCAGCAAAATACTGCAGCACGCCAAAATATTATCACAGTTTCATTCAGTTTCATTCATTTCTCCCAGCTTTATTTGTTGTCATGGTCACTCATTTGGTTCATCATTCAGTTCATGTGTGTGTGGCTAATTATCCTTGTTTGCATGTGTATAAGTTCCCTTGTTTCTGTTCATTGTTGTCGGGTCTTGTCAATGTTTGGATGTGTTACGCTACTCTCTTTATGTGGATTTTCCTTGTGGATTTATTAAAGCCTATATTTACCTTCATCTTCGTGTTCGTGTTCGTGTGCAACACTACCCGTGACAAAAATAGAATGAAGAAGAGAATCTCACATTGTTTCTTTTGGATAGAAATACTTAACTGACCATATTCATAAGGAGATACCGGTATGCTGATTTGCAAAGCCAGGATATCAGACACGACCATCGGAACGACTCAAACGTCCTTCTCCACTTTAAAAAGGTATAAGCTATAACCTGTTTATTATAGTTAATTTGACATATCTAAAACAGCATGCTTCTTTATACAAAATAGTGTTTTAGATGTAGCTAAAGGCAATCAAAATATTAAAATGATTATTAACAATTAATCTCAGGTATTGTAGTTAATGTGATGTCAAACTAGCAGACATTTGCCTCTTCAAATCACTTTAATATCAAATATGTCCCTCTTTGTAATGATGGAATACAATATACATGATACATTGTTTATCAGTTAGAATACTTGATTTTGAGTTGATTTTAAATACAACAGTTCAATAAACAAGAGGTCAATATTAAGTGACATTTATGTCAATATTATCTGTTTTTGCGCTATTTATTTATTAAAATAGTTACAATAGTTCCAAATAAAGCAAAAGAGTAATGCGTCTCCATGCAACACACAGTCGTGTTTCGTTGCTGAACGAATCCAAGGTTTTGACTGAATCAGTTCACTGATTCACTGACCCATTCATGAACAGTAATTTGCTTCATTCCTAAATAAATCAGCTGTTTTGAATGAATGCATCTGTGACTCACTCATTAAGATGGTGACTTGCAGTTACTGGCAGTTTTAATTTCATAATTAAAAGTAGTATTTCATTACACCATTTGATATTTCTATATTCAAACTTTTATATTTAAAACATTAATCTCATACATTATTTATGTACATATCTCTGACATTAAGTCACTAAAACAAAAATATGAGAAAATTGCAATGTGCTTTAGGTGCACAAATATTAATTAACTGTAAGTGAAATATATTTTCTGATTTCATCCACCACTGATGATTTTTTTATACACTGGGAACACTGTAACACAAGTAACAAAACTTGCTTTATCTAAAATAAAAAATTAAAGAAAAGAAAAAAAAATGTGACAGACCAGCAACTGCTTGCCTAGCAGAATCTTATAACTACAAACAGTGCCATGATTGAGCATTAAAAATAAGTTCACCCATGGGTTATGTCAAAGGTAGAGTTGCAGCACAGCCCCAGCACTAATTACCAATGGACATTTCTGAAATCATATAATTTGTATATTTTCTGTGGTTGTTGTTTCAGGAGTAATTTTTGTTCTTTCAGTTTCACCGTCATTAATTTGCACCATCTGTCTCACACTGATGTCAGAGTGAGGTGACTCAACGAGGTGTCTGTTGTCTATTTTTACCTCCATAACGAGGAATCGTCAGAGAAAAGTCTGCATGCCACTCAGACACCTCCACCCAGCCGCTACTGGACCATATGGCTGGGAGGTGGGGGACACAGTGCCTTACTGGACACTGGGGCAGAGGATGGACGAGTTCACAATGATTGTATCGGTAACTTAAGCCCCATATAATACCACGTGACCTGCACAGGGAAACAACAGTCGTGAATAGGGTACTAAACGGCTCCGCTACTGAATCTACAGTCCAAAACAGAAAGCACAACCTGTGTAGTCTGACTTTTTAATGAGCCTGTTCTTTTTAGTGAATCAAAGACACAGAACAACAAGTGTAGTCATGATTTCTGAACGACTGACTCTAAGTCTAAGTTTTCTTTTTAGGGAATCATCCGAAGTTCAACCACACCAAATGACGGAGCATTTGCCCACACGTCTAAGGCTCTGACTCAAATGACAAATTTAAATATATGCATTATAATTTTTGTAAGAGGTATAATAAAAAAGAATATATAACAGTAAATAAATTAATGAATAATATTCTACGCAAATAAATGGCAATTATTAGACTGCATTTATGCCGCCTCGAAAAAAAAACAGTGAAAAGTCATTTAAATGTGTAACGGTCACCAGCTGGAGTGCCCTTGAGAGCCACCAGAGCGCACTCCACAATAGTCCACAATAGGGAATGACAATAGTCTGATGTGGAGTGCCATCTGGTGTCTCTCAAGGGCACTCCACATCAGACTATTGTCATTCCCTCACAAACTACAACTCACTTGACTGACCGGACTCTTCATCCATTATCACATTCACGTGTGTCTCATTATCTTGTTTAGCTCACCCCATATAAGCCTGGTTTTCTCATTCATTATCTGCGAAGTCTTGTTTAGTGTTACACTGCAATTCCGAGTATTCTCCCTGGTTTCATGTCTCTTGGTTTTGGATTTCTTGCCTGTTCCGTGGATTACTCTTTTGCCCGTGTTCCCTGCCTTGTTGTGTTTGTTTGTATGGACTGCCTGCCTGCCTGTGTTTGACCTTGCCTGTACTTTGGATTACGCCTTTGGATTACCCTGTTCAATAAATACTGCATTTGGATCCTCAACCTTCTTGTTTCGGAGCAGTTCGTGACAGAAGACTTCGCCACTATGGATCCAGCAGTACGTCTTGTCCGCCTTCGTCAAGGAACTCGCTTGCTCAAGGACCACATTCAGGACTTCCTGTATTGCCAATTTCCCTAACCTCCCAGACTATGCTCTCATTGACTTCTTTTGTCATGGACTTTACAACCCGTTAAAATCCACTTTAGTCCGTGATGGTCTTCGAGGATCACTGAGCGAGTTCACTGGGCAGCACACACATCAACTCCATCCCGTGACCCCCCAGCCAAGATGGTCGCCGCCCTTCCAGAGTCTCATCCTGTCATGGCCGCCTCCCTTCTAGAGTCTCGTCCCGTCATGGCCGCCACCCTTCCAGAGTCTCGTCCTGTCATGGCCGCCGCCCTTCTAGAGTCTCGTCCCGTCATGGCTGCCACCCTTCCAGAGTCTCGTCCTGTCATGGCCGCCGCCCTTCTAGAGTCTCGTCCCGTCATGGCTGCCACCCTTCCAGAGTCTCGTCCTGTCATGGCCGCCGCCCTTCTAGAGTCTCGTCCCGTCATGGCCGCCGCCCTTCCAGAGTCTCGTCCCGTCATGGCCACCACCCTTCCAGAGTCTCATCCCGTCATGGCCACCACCCTTCCAGAGTCTCGTCCCGTCATGGCTGCCGCCCTTCCAGAGTCTCGTCCCGTCATGGCCGCCGCCCTTCCAGAGTCTCGTCCCGTCATGGCCGCCGCCCTTCCAGAGTCTCGTCCCGTCATGGCCGCCGCCCTTCCAGAGTCTCGTCCCGTCATGGCCGCCGCCCTTCCAGAGTCTCGTCCTGTCATTCCTTCACAAACTACATTTCCCATAACTTACTGCCTGGACTCTTCATCCATTATTGCATTCACATGTGTCTCATTATCTTGTTTAGCTCACCCCATATAAGCCTGGTTTTCTCATTCATTATCTGCAAAATCTTGTTTAGTGTTACACTGCAATTCTGAACATTCTCCCTGGTTTCATGTCTCTTGGTTTTGGATTACTCTTTTGCCCGTGTTCCCTGCCTGTTTAATATTATCCTGTTTAATAAATACTGCATTTGGATCCTCAACCTTTTTGTCTCGGAGCAGTTTGTGACAAAATGACAAAATGAAAAAAACACTTTTTTATTGAAATTACAATTGAGCAATGGAATTGGACTTATTTTTTCAAATGTTTTCTATATATATTTTTTTCCATAAAAGAATTAATGGAACCATTACACAACCATGATCATTAAGAAAAATCAGAACCAGAATCATTCTATTTTTAAGGTGCTGTTGACAATCACTAAACTTCTTGAGCCTTAAAAAAAGGCTGTATAATTTGCCCTTAGCTATAACATAATTGCTGTAGTTTTTGTATTGTAAGAGAATAACCATAATGCACAGACCTGGAGCATCCTGACCGGACCTCAGACCGGTGGGTAGGATAGGGGTTCATTAGCTTTTCATAAGATATTACATCAAAAGGAACTGATCTGTTTCATGGACTGGCTTCTTAACATTAGACATGTGGTACTTGTGATGTTGATGCAATCTGCCTCAATTTCACTTGTAATGAGAAGGGCCTTTAGTCTCCGAGCACTTAACAGAATAGACGGTCTCAGAAGCTACAGGAAATTAGAAATATGAGCCAAATCATCTGTTGAGAGCTGTGTGCTGCAGTTTGACTGGCATATGAATGGATGCACAGGAAGTGAGGGAGTAGGACAATGATCTTCGCACTGCCAGCTGCTTTAGGAGCGCACGGCGAAGGCAGCGATACATCACTCACTCAGATAGCTCCGTGCGTGTGTTAATCCAGTTCGCTCTATGCATCTCTGCTTGTGTGTGTGTGTGTGTGATATGTAAACGAGTGACTCGCACAGCATGACTAATTAAATGCTTATGGAATGTTAGGAGCAATGTGCAGATTGCTGCTGGCGCACACGCCATGTTTAATTCAGCGTCACTGCATAAAGGGCTTCTAATCTGATGTCAGAGCCATTCGCAAACAGCAGGACCTGGCAGAGGAAAGACCCACTGGAAAGCATTTCCACTCTCACATAAGCAGCAACACTAGCTTGTTTCACAAACTGTTAAAAATGCTATGATCAATAAGTCATGGCAACATATGTTATATTCATTAACTAATCAAAATAATTTAACCAATTTGAAAAAAAAAATTAGTTAATCAAGGTTCAACTTTAAAAATGAGTTCAAATGACTCATACAGTGAATTAGATACTTCAATAGGTACTTCAATTACATTGTGATTTTAAAGTGCACACTACAAGGCTGAAGCAACAAATAACAGCCAAGAGAGAGCAGAAGTGCACAAGAAGAGGGTGGGAGAGTCAAGAATGTTACATTTAGAATCAACTTTTGTGGTTAAATTATAGGATCATCAATAAGAAAGAGAATTGTGTACTTGTCTCCTGTTTTTGTCCTGTCAGAAAGACCCTAATAACCTTGCAAGTGTTTCACAATAGATCTCGAGAATGTTACAAACTACCCAGATTTCCAAAGAAACAAAAATCTGCAATAAAAAGTACATTATAGAAATTTCAATATGAAAAAATGTCTCATCAAAAACTTCCTGTCACGTGCACATCTTGGACTCTGCCTCGCTCTCACTCACAAGCTGTGTCCCAGTTCAGAGGCTGCATCCTTTGAAGGCCGCATTTGAAGGCTGAATGCATTACAGCGATGCAACAAAGCCTGTCCCAATTCGAAGGCTCCTTCAAATGTAGCCTTGAAATGTGTCCTCCATTTCCTGGGCAATGAAGGATACAACAGATGGATCTTCGCAGCATTGCTTACCCCAGAATGTATCGCACACCGATGACGACATGATTTATTTGAGAGAAATTGCTGATTTTTTTTCTGTATCTTTCTGTTTTTGAAAGACTTCCTGTCTTTATTCTTACCTGTGTACTCACTTCCAGCTCCTCTGTTTCTTCAGAAAAAAAAAAAAACTCCCACACCTTCATGTCCTGTGTTGGTGTGTCGTTACACTTCCTATGCTATCCACAATTAACAATATAGTATAATGTAGCTCTAGGTCAACAATTTTCTTATTTGCTTCCGTTTTTATTTCTCCTAAGGACTAGGGGGATATCTGAGATATTTAAAAGACATATAACTGATGACATTATGTCCCTGAACTATAAAACAGCAACCTTTGAGCAATACAATTTTCCTGTGGGCTGTTTTAGGGATGCAGCACAGTGGAAAGGGTGTGTGTGTGTGTGTGTGTGTGTGTGTGTGTGTGTGTGTGTGTGTGTGTGTGTGTGTGTGTGTGTGTGTGTGTGTGTGTGTGTGTGTGTGTGTGTGTGCATGCGTGTGTGCGTGTGTGTGTGCGTATGCTGGTTGTGCAGTGGTTGCCCTGTGAGGCAGTCAGGTGAAATAGGTGGGTAATTGAAAGCTACATCATTACATCCAGCTTTGTCTTCCCTCCTGCCTCTATTTCCCTCACCTCCTCCCACTAGCACTTCCATCTATCCGCCCCATTGTCTACAGTCCAGTCCCGGCACACAAAAAAACCTTCCCTCTTTCCTGGCCCGGGCTTCTACAACAACTGATCCAATGTCTCAATACTGCTGTGAACTCGTTTCCTCCTCTGCTTTTGTTCTCCGTCTACTTCTTTTACCTTCTGCCAGTCACTTTCCACAAACATTTAAAAGCTGCTTTTCTTTGAAACCGCGGTGGTTTTGTGCAGGAGTGTGATTTAAATTATAGCGGGATTATGTGTGTGGCAAAGAGTTGGATTCAAAAAGACCACACTTATGCGCACATGCTCACTCACAAACACTGTTTATTTTGTCCCTTTTCTTCATGTCTTCTCTTTTACTGTCCCTCACTCTGCCACCTCCCTCTGCCAAACCTCTCACACATACTTCTTTGTCTAAACCAAAACAGAGTGGTATTGTGAATGATTTAATGAAAGTGGGAGGCTTATTTGCAAAAGAAAGTTCACTTCGGTTGCTAGTCCTGAGCTCAGAGAATATACAAGAACAGATTTCATGCTGAAGGGTGAGATGCAACAGAAACTAAAGCCTTTACAGTATAGAGCAGCCGTATAGGGCAGAGGTGCAACAACAGTGTTTCAAAATAGATCTTTCATACAAAAACAACATAAAAAAATAATTCCAAGGGAAAAACAGCTTTTGTTGTACATGACGAAATATGGCTAAAGTGTCTGGGTTAACCTCAGATTAAAGGGATTGTTCAGTCATTATTTACTCACCCTCAAGTTGTGCCAACCCTGTATAAATTTCTTTGTTCTGCTGAGGATATTTTTAAGAAAGTTTGTACCAGGTCGCTTTGGGGCACCATTGACTTCAATAGCAGTTTTTTTCCTACTATGGAAGTCAATGGTGCCCCAGAACTGTTCAGTTTCCCACATTCTTCAAAATATTTTCCTTTGTGTTCAACAGAACAAAGAAATGTTCAGGTTAGGAACAATCTGAGGGTGAGTAAATGATGACAGAATTTTTTATTTTTGGGTGAACTATCCATTTAACCTATTGTATCCCGTTAAACTTATGTTAAAAAAAAACTGGCAGCTGTCGTTGTCAGAAATTCACCGTAAAAAAAAACACTGTGATAATCTTTTTTAGTATTATGGGATAACATAGTGGTGCCTGTATATACAACTTAACCAGATACTTTATTAAAGGGGACCTATTTGCAGATCCATCCACTCCTCTTTTTTTAATCCCCATAAATAATAGCATAGACCCCGTCCTGAGTGAGCAGTACACAGTCCGCCATGTTTATCTACTCGCCAGAGCTTTTAACAGCAGCATTCAAGAAAGTAATTTATTCTTATTAAAGCTACTAAAGTTATTCAATCAAGAGCCATGAGTGATTTTCTGTTTTTTTTTTTGTTGTTGTTTGATTCATATTAACAACATATATAGCAGTAGGTACTGTATATCACGCTTCTTTCAATTTAATACACATATCGAATATACACGTGCGATTTCTTTCTGTGTTGTTGACGTTCACAGACATAACCAACTGTTTATGTGAACTTTGTGTTTTTTTTGCATAGCCTTGAGTGTATTTGACAGTTTAAGAGGAATAACACTTAATATTCACGGGACGCTCCGTCTGACATCCAGTTTTCTGTGTGCTCAGAAAACCATATATCAGAAGTTTAGATTCATATGGCTTTAAAATGCATGCAGATAATAAAAAAAGTCAACCACAGAAACTCAAAACATGACCATGATAGCTAAGGTACCAATGAACAGTTTTTTTTTTTTTTTTACTGTAATTCAAAATTATTTTTACAATCATTTTGAATTGGACAAATAACGTTTAAAATGCAAATACATAAAAGTCAGTAACTGTTTTTATAACAGTAAGTATTGTGAAAAGTTATAAAAATAAACATTTATTTTACTTATATTTACATAAATATGGTGGCTGTAGAAATGGGAATTCCATGTAAATTTTCTTGTGATATAGATGTAAGCTGGACCAGCCCGACAGTTTTTAGCATGATTTAAGCTAAAGAATTAACATTTTTGGTACCACTATTCTCAAAGTATTAATGAGTAAATATGCTATTTAAAAACAAAAAACTAATCTTGACAAAGAGTTTTGGAGAAGCTGTACTTGTATGCCTTTTACCTACAGTAAAAAAAAAAGCTGCCTGCAGGGACGTTTCTAAGATAGCCAGTCACTGAATTGACTTGCATTAAAGGGATTTTGGTTGCATACAAAGTCATTCAAGTAAATCATGTAGTTATAGCAAAAATCTTGGCAAAATTGTCTCAGAATTGACCCATTTTTACAACATTTCCTCTTATTTTTAGTCCATGAAATCTGTACAAATCGTGTTTAGCCAAGTCTACTGACCTTAGATCAACATGCATTGCAGACAGGGTCTGATAAATAAGGGGTTTGTTCTTCGGTAAAACAAACCCAGCAAGGTTCCCGGCTGTGTTTCTCAGCAGGTGCCAGGACCTGCTGGGTTTTGGACTAGGTCAGCCTGGAGGACTTATCACATGGGAAAATGGGTGAGAGTGCAGTCAGCAGTGCACCATGTCATATTACAGTCTTCCCACCATCTTTTCAGTTAAAGGTTGTACTGTGGAGCTTTATTTTAGGACTGCCACAGATAGAAATCTTTGGAACTGACTAAAAAGCCTTAAAATACGTACTGACAAAATAAAACGCCAGAGAATACACCCTGGTACAGGTCACAGCTTTGGTTTGGAGAGATGTGAAAATAAAAAATTGATGCTACTAAAATCTCTGAGAGCTTTTGAACCATTCATGTACATCAGTACAGCAGCCATAAAAAGCTTTACACGCTTCATTAATGCATTAACCTTTATACTGTCCAGACTGCATGACTAGTAAAACTAGTCAACCTCAAACACAGCTCAAGCGATATTATGGGAACAAAAGGTTACAAATTACTTTTCAAGCAATAAAATCACTCAATATGTGCTGCCATGTAAAAAAAAAAAAAATGCTGCTCAAGCCTTTTGTTCCATCAACAACATCCATTTACACCATTAATTTCCCTGGGCTCCTAAAAAAAATAAGATGCATAATTCCCAAATTTAAAGCATATTACAGAGACAGTGTTTTTTACCCGTTGGTCCTGGTTATCCCAGAGGCAGATGAGGAAGACCTTGTAAGAGACTCTAGTTAGAGTTCAGAGGCAGTATTTAATGTCATACTTACGATAGATATTTGCACCCCTACAGCTGCTCGCTTAGGAGACTTCATGTCTCCTGCTGAGCTCCAGCCCCAGGGAGAGAGAGACAGAGTGGGACAGTTTAGCTATGATGGCATGAGTCAGTATCTCTCTCTAGGTACATGTGCTGTGAGTCAACCTACCTCTCCTTTGATACAGATAACCTGTATACAGTAGGTTTACATTTGTGGACATGTCCCAAAATGCTATCAGGTGAGGATTTTTGTATCACCCATTATCTTGATTCAAATGCAAATGAAGCTGTAAGGGATGGAAGTACAGTGCATTCAGTATGTCTTAGTGTTGCGTACCTGATACATTAAAACATTTCCAGTGAACAAAAAACAGAAGTTGTAAAAATTTGAAATTGACACAACAGTAGAACATATTGAACAGACTGTGTGTCCATCGCTCACAGCCCTGTTTTGATTTTCATCAAATTATAATGAATGACTGATTTAAGCTTGTTTTAGTTCACATTCTCAAACATGCTGTCCCTCTTTAAGGTTACTGTAGTTTTAATCTTGCCAATCCCTGTCATGGATGGAGCAGAAATGCATTTACTCCCTCAGTGAGAATATTAACCCCTCAGAACAGCAGGTTTAGTGAATGTCAGAGCTAAAACTCTGAGACTGGATGCTTTTCCATCTGCTCTGTCTGTCTGAATTTATGGACTCTATTCATTTCCTCTGCCGGAATTCCTTCACACAGGAAATGAATCATGGATTCTGACATATAGTCATAGGAGGGTTTCTCCAATAAGAGCAGCTATGGGTGATAAATGGAGGAGTGATTTCCCCCACAATTCGTTGCATTCTCTATGTCACTGTAGGGCCAACAGATTGTGACATTGACCAGCACTGAACGGCATTTACACTTGCAGAATTTTTAACATTTTGCCTGCATTTTGATCGTAAGACTATTCGTTAAGACCAAAAAGTTATTTAACTTCAGTTATTATAGTACTGTAACTCATTCTCCAACAATTCAAGAATTTCCACATTTCTTTCTGCATTTCTTGTCTATGCTATCATTTTTCATTGTTTGCTATCTGTCTCGCTCTTTCTCGCTCTCCTCCTCACTATCCTTCCCCGTCTCCTGTCAAGTTCCCTTAATCACAAATGGCAGGTTATTGATTTGTGGTTGGGGCATTTTTCAGAAAATAGCACCTGACTGACAGTGCATCCATGACCAAAACATCATTCTCTTTACAGAGACATGGTGGGTGTGTGTGTGTGTGTGTGCGTGTGCGTGTGCGTGTGTGTGTGTGTGTGTGCGTGTGCGTGTGTGTGTGTGTTTCAGCTAAGTGCAGGCATTATTTATTTCTTTTTTTGATGCATTTCTTGCGTTGAAGCAAGGTTGAGGAATCAGACCTTCCCTAACTATAAAAAAAAAGGAAACAGGCCAGCTCACGCACAATCGTGATTAATTAGCTGCCCATCATGGCGGCTGTGGGTTCTAAGAATGGATGGATTGGCCATTAAAGCTGAATGGAGGAGAAAGAGGCCAGCAAGGTAAGCTGTCTGGGGCCTGACGGCTGAAGACACGGCAGGGAGACGGAACGTTTGCCCAGTCAGACTAAAGTCTGTGCTATTGCAACACACACACACACACACACACACACACACACAGGCACGCACACGCACGCACACGCACACAGGCATATATATGCAGATTAGTTGCCCCATTTTTACAAACCATCATTTATAGAATAAATGATAAGACACAACACACAAACTCACATATTCTGTAAGTCACACAAAATACAGTAAAAAGAGTAATATAAAGGACATTTAAAAATATATTTTTTTATTTCAGTATATTTGAAAATTTAATTTATTCCTGTGATGTCATTACTCCAGTCTTCAGTGTCACATGCTCCTTCAGAAATCATTCTATGATGATTTGTTTCTAATTAGTATCAATGTTGAAAACATTTTCATATTTATTATATTAAATATTATTTATTATATTATATATTATATTTATTATAACGTGCTGAATATTTTGTGGAAACTGTAATACATTTTTTCAGGATACTTTGATGAATTGAAAGGTCAACAGAACAGCATTATTTGAAATATAAATCTTTTGTAACTTTTCTACTTTTCAACATACTTTGTATGTACAGCGTATATCAAATCAACAGGTATAAAGACAGCACAAATCACACTTTAAGCAAAACATTTCACAAAAAGAAATGTGTGTGCAAGTGCCACTTGCAATGCAACTGAAACATTTTATGTGACTTAAATCTCCAAAAGTGCCCAATCAACTGACTGATTAAGAAAAATAAAATCTGAGGGTTTGACGTAGCGTAATAAACGTGTGCCTTTGCAAATCTGTCATAATTAGCTTACCCGTGTTTGAACTCTTTTCATGAAGACACAGGCTAAGTTCCTCTGGCACAACGGTCCCCAATCATTCCTTCCGTGCGCTATTTCTCTCTCCCTCCCTCGTCTGATATCCCACAGTGAGCTCTGTCAGAAGATTTAGTTATTCCTATCAGCACTCTGACCCGCTAATTATTCAGTATCCTATATCTCACATACATACACAACACTTATTTAAACTTTTCTTCCTAACATGCAGCTACTACTGTGACTTTACAAGAGTGTAAATCTTCAAATCGAACTTCAGTCGAATCTTGATAGACCATATGCACGCAGCGGGACCTGACATTTCAAAGTTTGAAAACTGATTTATAGCAACCTAAAAGTTTGTTTCATCAACATTATTTGATAAAATTGATGCTTTGTCTTACACATCCTGTGAAGAGCTTGAGTCGAGGTCACACAGTATCTCTAATGGCATCGTCATACTTGTGCTTTTCAGTTAAAATGTTACATGACATGACACTGGTTTATGATTTTGTGGACAGGTTACATTTTGCAAGTCCACCTCTGCTGCTGTCTGTCAGTCAGCGTCCAGCTTGTCACTGGATTGGGTGCTCTGGATGTGTATTTTGTCATTTTATCAGACTATGGAGGGAAACATCACCTCTACTAATTGCATGTCCCTACCAGTGTTAGTTTAGTATTATACACTATTATAGTTTGGTTAAAGTAAAATAATTTGAGTTGCATTTAGTTGCATAGTTACTTATCGTTAGTAGAATGTCTAAAGTGGACCATTGAAATAAAGTGCTACCTATAGTTTTTATAAACATTTTGAAAAGCTTTTATTTTTTTTATTTTCAGTTTTCAATGTTATTTGTAAATTGTATTCGTTTTTATTACTATTTATTTTATTTATAGGTTTCATTTCAGTTTTAGTTTTTATTTATTTCCAGCAAAATTTATTTCAGTTATATAGTTGCCAAGGCAGCATTTCTAATTTTCGTTTAGTATTTAAGTTTCAAAAAGTTTTATCTAATATTTATACTTTTTTATATCAACTTTATTCCAATAAACATAAATGGTTTTAATAGTTTTAGTATTTTATATTTAGATCACAATGAAAAAAAAAGTAAGATTTCTTTTGAAACAATTTTCACTCAGAAATTGCTAAGTTTCACAAAATAATTACAAAGAAACAGCAATAAACACTGAATTAAATGTGAAATTTTGAAGTACAAAGACTGAAATAGTATTTTCTTGTAAAACTTACTCCAATGATGCGTTTCATTTACAACTTCGAAAAATAATTTTTACAGTGATACTTGCCCTCCTCACAAGTGTCAAATCAAGATGCATTTCTACTTCCCTTATTCTTTATTGCACCTTTCACCCTTTGTGCCTTATGTCAGACTGTAAAACATTCCTTAAAACATTGTAGTTCACAATGTAAGGCCCCTTTAAACCACCCTCACACATACACTCAAGTGTACACAAATACAAACACATGCACACAAGAAAGATATTTTGAGAGTGCCATCTGTGATCGTGCCAACACAGACTGAATTTCCTGTAGATGTCTCTCTTGTTGATCAATCCTTAATTATTCCCTCGACTCCTCTTCTGGCTCACTTCCCTTCAGTCCCACACTCTTAATTACTTTTTTTTTTAAAGAGAAACAAACAATTATGCTAAGATCTTCACTCCCTTTATTTATGGAGCAATACCTTTGGGAGGAAGAGTGGGGCAAGAGAGAAGTTAATAAATGCTCATCCTTCTCTTTTTTGCCAGATAAATGAATTGTTAAACAAAACACCTCCTCAAACTTGCAGCCTGACAGCAGGCAGAGTCCCAGAAGGCATTGCAGCATCAGTGGATTTTTGTCTGCGCACCGTGATTGGTTAGATCTCTGGCTCCAGTGTGGCCGTGAGGCACAATCGGACGCGGCACTGTTGGAATCGCTTGGACCGGTCGATGGGGCTTTATTTAATGGCTGCTGCTGTTTCCTGCTTGTACACGATAATGTTGAATGAATTAGATTTGAGGCCTCTGCGGCTCACAGATCATCCATGAATAAATATTACAGCATATATTTATGACGTATTGATTTGTCTCCGTGCTCAGACGGAGAGCTGAGTATGTACAGCGGGCGGTTTGTGAGTCGAGGGAGTGCGCAGTGCCGTGGGCCATTCTGCTTTCCTCTGGAGGAGAACGGTACCTATTAGCTGAAGTCAGTGTGACTTTGGTTGTAGGTCATCTCTCATTAATATGAGGGGATTTCAACAAGCCACCTCAGATGACCACACTAATTAAAACAGTCTCTCATTTTCTCTTCCTCGCAGCTCATTCTCCCTTTCTAATAGCTCATCTCTTACAAACTCTTTTACAGTCCTTTTCCTTAATGCTCATTACTTACATTCCATTAAAAAACCCAGTTAGAAGAACTTTACCAGGAGGAAACCTTAATAGGTTTTTAACATACATGCTGTATAAGAACTGTTTAAAACTCCCAAGATGCTGGAATAATAATACATATACCTTTCCCTAATGTTTTCTACTTTAGCGTACTTGTGTATTTAAAGATCCATCCTGGACCACCGAGAACAAATCCAGTCAGATCCATGGTCCACTTACACAATTAAACTGCAGGGTTGTGCGGCACTCAAAACTGAATTAAGAATGCTTATTAAATTCCTATTCAGTTCTTGAATCTGAACTGGCAACTACCAAGCAGGAAGTAAAATTTAAATTGAAAGTGAATTCAGGAAGTAAAATAAATCAATAAATAAATTCATATAACCATTATTCATTATTCATAAGTCTTAAGGTGTAATTTCACTTATTTCTTTTTTTAAAAGGAGTTTGCCAAGACAAAATTTGAATGTCAGTTTAAGAACCTTGCTTAAAAAATAAAACATTTAAAAAGTTTTGATGGAAAAACTTAATTTCCCCCCCCAGAACGTCCCGGGTTACGTATGTAACCCTAGTTCCCCGAGGGGACGGACGCTGCGTGTAATCGCAGTGGGAACGCCTCCAGCGTAGTGCGTCTGAAGCATGAATGAAATCAGTCAATGGAGAGAATGAGCGTCACGGCGAGTGACGTCATCGACCAGGAAACTATAAAGCACCCCAGAATCACAAGCACGCCAGCTTCTAATGTTACTGAAGCAAGCGATCCAAGGGGATACCGGAGAATGGCAGGACACGCAGCGTCCGTCCCCTCGGGGAACTAGGGTTACATACGTAACCCGGGACGTTCCCCTTCAGGGACTACCGCTGCGTGTAATCGCAGTGGGAACGCAATACCCACGTCCCCATACGAACAAGTCCCCGTCGTGTGTGATTAGGAGACACAAGCCGACGAGAGAGCCTGAGCCCCAGGAGTGGAGCTAAAATCAAGAGAATAAAATCTGACAAAAGTGTGCGGAGAGGACCAGCCTGCCGCATCACAAACATCTTGAAGAGAAGCCCCTGAAAGAAGAGCTCTAGAGGCAGCCATGCTCCTGGTAGAATGAGCCCGTACAGCCAAAGGTGAAGGCTGACCGGCCGAAACGTAAGCAAGTGAGATGGCCTCGACCACCCACTTGCTCATCCTTTGCTTAGATGCGGGACACCCCTTGTTAGGTGACCCGAAACAGACAAACAATTGTTCCGATTTCCTCCACAGGGCAGCTCTGTGGACGTACGCATCTAAAGCCCTAACTGGGCACAGCAAATTAAGCTTCTCCTGGTCTGACGTCAAAAAAGGCGGAGGACAGAAAGCCTGCAGTACTATAGGTCTAACAGAAGTAGTTGGTACCTTAGGAACATAACCTGGTCTCGGACAGAGAAAGGCCTTAACCATACCAGGGGCAAATTCCAGGCACGAGGGAGCCACCGAAAGTGCATGAATATCTCCTATTCTTTTTAGAGATGAGACAGCGAGAAGAAGAATAGTCTTAAGAGTAAGAAACTTTTCCGAAACTTCCTCGATGGGCTCGAAAGGAGCTAAGGAGAGACCTTCTAAGACAATGGCCAGATCCCAAGATGGTACCCTCGTGCGAACTGCTGGCCTCAGCCTCAAGGTGCCACGAAGGAAGCGAGATATAAGTGGGTGTCTCCCGAGGGAACCTCCACTCAAAGGGACATGGTAAGCAGCTAAGGCCGCCACATACACCTTCAGTGTGGAGTGGGATATCCCCGTGGAGAGACGGTCCTGCAGGAATTACAGCACTGTACCAACCGGGCAGTTAACTGGGTCCTGCTGGCGCTCTCCACACCAAGAGGTGAAAAGTTTCCACCTCGCGGCATATAACTTCCTCGTGGCGGGAGCTCTTGATTGGAGAATGGTCTCAACGACCTCAGTCGAGAGACCAGAATCTATGAGCTGGGCCCCCTCAGAGGCCAAGCCCACAGCCTCCATAGTTCCGGGCGGGGGTGAAGGATCGACCCGCTCGCCTGAGAGAGTAGGTCTCTCCTGATCGGTATCTCCAGGGGAGAGCCGTCGAGGAGAGACACTAGGTCCGCAAACCATACTCGGACCGGCCAGAACGGGGCTACTAGCAAAAGACTGAGCCCATCCCGGCGAACCCTCTCCAGAACTCCCGGGAGCAGAGCGATCGGGGGAAAAGCGTACAGGCGTGACCTCGGCCACGGATGTACCATAGCGTCCAACCCCAGTGGGGCTGGATGGCTGATAGAGAACCACAGTGGACAGTGTGATGTCTCTGGGGAAGCAAATAGGTCTACCTCGGCACGACCGAAATGTTCCCATAGGAGCTCCACCACCTCGGGGTGAAGACTCCATTCCCCGGGCCTCGGCCTCTGCCTCGACAGGATGTCTGCCCCCTGATTTAAATACCCCGGGAGATAAATAGCTCTCAGAGAAAGAATTTTCCCCTGGGACCATAGAAGGATCTGACGTGCCAGTTTGTAAAGCAGGCGAGAACGCAGACCCCCTTGGTGGTTGATATAAGAGACCACCGATGTGTTGTCTGTTCGGACAAGAACATGGTGGCCCCTTAGGTCTGGGAGGAAGTGTTTCAGAGCCAGGAACACTGCCAACATCTCTAGACAATTTATGTGCCACAGACGATGCTGGTCCTTCCACAGACCCTGAGCTGGGCGACCACTCATGATCGCCCCCCAACCCGTGAGAGAGGCATCCGTCGTTACCATAACGCGACGACAAGGAGCTCCCAACACAGGACCTTGGGACAGAAACCAAGGATCTTTCCACATGATCAGGGCGCGATGACACCGTCGCGAACTCATGATCATGCGGAGCGGATTTCCCCTCGGGGAGAATCCCTTGGTTCTGAGCCACCACTGTAACGGTCTCATGTGCAAGAGGCCAAAAGGTATCACGTTGGACGCAGCTGCCATGAGACCTAACAGTCTTTGGAACTGTTTTACAGTGAATGACTGGCCTAGCTTGACCTGATCTACTGCGGCGAGGATCGAAGCAATACGAGCAGGTGACAATTGTGCCTGCATCGTCGTCGAATCCCACACTACACCGAGAAAAGTGGTTCTCTGTAATGGAGAAAGCACACTCTTCTTGGCGTTGAGCCTCAACCCCAAAGTCTTGATGTGAGCAAGAACGACATCTCGATGCCGAACCGCCTGTTGTTCCGATTGAGCTAGAATTAACCAGTCGTCGATATAGTTCAGGATGCGGATGCCCTGAAGCCTTAGAGGGGCTATAGCCGCATCCATACACTTTGTGAATGTTCGGGGTGACAAAGCTAGGCCAAACGGAAGGACCCGATATTGGTACGCCTCGCCCCCGAAAGCGAACCTCAGGAACTTCCTGTGTTGAGGGAGGATAGATACATGGAAGTAAGCGTCTTTTAGATCTATCGTGACAAACCAGTCCTCGGACCTGATTTGTGACACGATCTGTTTGAGAGTGAGCATCTTGAATTTGAGCTTCCCTACAGTGCGATTTAAGAGACGCAGATCTAAAATGGGACGCAACCCCCCATCTTTCTTTGGAACGATGAAGTACCGGCTGTAATATCCTGACTCCCTGCTGGGGGGAGGAACCCGCTCTATAGCTCCCTTTAGCAGCAGAGTTTTTACCTCCTGTTCTAATACCAGAGCCTGCTCGGGGCCCACCACTGTGGGCAGAACCCCTCTGAATCGAGGTGGACGCGTTCTGAACTGAATAGCGTACCCGTTTTTTATAGTATTCAGGACCCACTGAGACACATTGGGAAGAATTTTCCATTCCGCCAGAAACTCTACTAAGGGAACCAGCCTCGCGAGGCTGGCCTCTGGTTGAGTATCCTGAGTGACAGACACAGTGCCCTGTAGCGGCGCACCGGCAGGGAACAGCTGGTCTGAGCACTCCACAGCCCTCCTCGGAGGGGGCGAACGTCCCTCGGGAAATCGCTCGCCGAGTCTCTCTACGCCCTGGATCGGCAGGGTTAGTAGAACATACCCCTGAGGGCACCGGGAAAGACAGGGCACCGTGGTTTTGTGAGGTGTACTCAAGTCTTTCACGATGGGGACCAACCCCAGAGTCCTGGCGTTGATCGCGTCAGGGTTTTTTCGATGCGGACTTCTTGGCGACAATGACTGTCCTCAGATCAGCCCTGCCCCGCGAAGACCGCGTCTGAGAGCGTCCCGCCTCGTCCCTCCAATTTTGTGGGGGGGCACGAGACGTAACACTCTGTTTTTGTTGCACTCTCTTAGAACTACTCGGCGGCTGAGGCTGCCCTCGCCCAGCAGCCCCAGGAATTTTAACTTTAAGGGGAATAAATTTCTGAAATGCTGCTGACTGTCTTTTTTCCTCCTGAAACCTCTCAGTAACAGAGTGTAGAGCATCACCAAATAAACCAACAGGGGAAACAGGGGCGTCTAATAGAACAGATTTTTCTCTTTCTTGCATTTTGCTTTGATTCAACCATAAATGCCTCTCTGTGGCCACCAGGGCTGCCACAGAGCGACCAATTGATCTGGCCGTCTGCCTGGTGGCTCAAAGAGCGAAATCAGCTGTCTGTCTGAGCTCATTAATCGTCTCAACAGAAATTTCCCCCTGATCACTAGCTTCCTTAAGCAGATCAGCCTGATAAGCTTGCATAATAGCCATCGTATGTAAGCACGCGGCTGCCTGCCCCGCCGCCGAATAAGCCTTCCCCACCAGCGCTGATGTATTTTTTAAAGGTCTGGTGGGGAGAGCCGGTGCTTTCAGCGATGATGCCGATTCGGGAGAGAGATAGCTAGCGAGCGTCTCCTCCGCCCTCGGCATCGTCACATACCCACTAGATTTAGCTCCCATAATATTTGCATAAATGTTGGAAGTGTGTGTGTGAATTCGCGCTGACATAGGCTTAACCCAGGTCTTCGTCACCTCGGTGTGAAGATCAGGGAAAAAAGGCAAACACCGGCGAGAAGGCTGAGTGCTCGTGGGCAAAAATCTATCGTCAAGCTTGCTTTTAATATGAGACTCCTGCCTATCAGATGGCCACTCAATACTGAGCTTTTCAACAGCACGAGAAAGCACATTAATAAGTTCATCATCGGGGGGAGACTGGAATGACGAGGCACCAGCCTCCTCTGATCCGAAGCTTTCAACATCCAGCTCCTCAGAACTGGATAGCTGAAGTTCTGGAACAATATGTGCCTCAACCCGGGGAGAAGTAGCGGGGGACCGCGCTTCCACAGCCGGGATAGAGGCACTGGATCTCACCGGTGAAGGCTGAGATAGGGCGGGGCCCGTCTCACACCCCTCGGTGAGATCCATTTGCGATCCCCACGACATGCGTCTCTGCTCTGCCTCAACAGAAGCGGGACCCAAGCCGCGGGGAGCGCGCACCGAACCGCTCTCCTCAAAGAGCGATCGGCGAGAGCGCAAGGTCCTCAAAGGAAGACGCTCACAATGCTCACAATCAGCCCCCTCGAGAGCTGACTGGGCATGCTGCACTCCCAAACAAACCACACACAGAGGATGTGAATCCCCGCCCGTAAGGTATCTAGTACAAGGGGGAACGCATCTCCTATAATGAGGTTCGCTCGTCATTTGTTTTTGGCTCATATTGAAATATATAAATATATATATATATATATATATATATATATATATAGACAGTTCAAACACACACAGAACGCTGCTGAAGTAACAGAAGCTGGCGTGCTTGTGATTCTGGGGTGCTTTATAGTTTCCTGGTCGATGACGTCACTCGCCGTGACGCTCATTCTCTCCATTGACTGATTTCATTCATGCTTCAGACGCACTACGCTGGAGGCGTTCCCACTGCGATTACACGCAGCGGTAGTCCCTGAAGGGGAACTCCATTAACTTATTTTATTCAGTAAATTTCACTCCCTGCATTCCTATTCAAATTCCAAATTTAACTCCTGACTTTAGCTGCCTGTCCCCTAAACACTGTACAAAAACACGGTCTCTGTAGACAGCCCAGGCTCCACAAACGGCAACAAAAACAAACTGGTCCATCCTGCAACGGAAGAGGGGGTGGGGGACGGGATGAGGAGGAGGGAGGGTCGAGCTAGCCTCCGTTTTGTTTGAAAATACTTCAAACGTCAACAAGAATTGACGTCACCCAATATCGCTTAGAGCACCTTTAAGTCTTTCGTTCTAGTACAGCAAACTTTCTCTGATGATTTCTCTAAACATTCCCCTCTGTTTTCTGTGCAAAACAGATTATTAATAGCTTCTTGATATCAGACCATCTTTTCTTTAGTATGGCAGAATTTTACACTGATCAGCCAATTGCTCAGGAAGAACAAAAACGTTTATGTTTACATGCATAATATCTGCAACAGTTTGGGGCCCTCAAGTGGTCAGAGACCCCTGGCCACTGTGTTCCATTGGATTGTGTGCATGTTTGTTTCTCTATGATGTCTAAAGTGCCCAATGTGTAGCAATGTTAATGAAAATAAATGTGTGTGTAAGGACCACCCATTGGCCCAACGACGGAATCCAACGGTGTGGGTGAAGGGATAATGCGTGTAGGTCTTTTCAGCGTTCCAGTGAAGTTCACTCAATTTATTAGAATTTAGTTTCAATATTACTTTAGCTCTTCGCTTAATCTGACTCCAATTTCGAATGATAATCAAACTTAGATTGTATTTCTTCTTAGGAAATAATCATAAATATTGATTATGAGTTAATGTAGATATTTGATTATTCTGGGCATTTCATAATTTCAATTTATTCATTCATTAAGGGACCCGATGCCGCACAGAGTCACACGCCCCGGGTTCACGTGGATCTCACGGACACAGCCTCGCCAGTCTGATCTTGGTCAGAGGGTGCAGGGTTTGCTAATACCTCTTAAGTCGGTCGCCTACTGCTTACTCATAAATAAAAGTGTAGTTTATTTAGCCACTTCCATACAACTTGCCAAGTCAGTGATAGACAGTAATCAAAAGGTCTTCAGATGACGTGCCTACTGCTCCGTTCATATGCGCCTTTAGTTTGACCTATCCTGGACACAGATCTGCGGTAGCACCAGCCTCCTCATAATATTAGAAACAATGATTTCAGAAGAATGCAGAATAAATCAAGGGTAACATTTATTCTTGTCAGGAAAAATGTATCATGCCAATTCCACAAGTAAATGATTAAACGCCAATTCAGAAATAATAAATACATAACATCAATTGCTCAAAGATGACTCTAAGAGTAAGAAATGCATTCCTGACAGAGACACACAGTGGTGTGTGAGTGTATTCTGAGTCCAAGACTCGAGAAGCCACTGACACAGCACTGCATGGGGGTTTTCCTGGTTACAGTTTCCCAAAGACTGCTCTGTTACCTAGCCTTAAATACCCAGACCAGAACAAAAGGGTTGTACCAATATTTTTCAGAGTTTGCTTTGGGTCAATTCCTGTACCCCAGGGGGTAGCACCTGGTCTCAAGGGAGAGGGGAGATATCTTGAAAGACATCATCAATGGAGGAGAAAAGGATTCTCTTAAGTTCTCAATGTTTCTTATAATATCAATGACTGCAATGAAATTAAGACCATTTTACCAATCGCACTGAGACATTTAAAATGAAACCAAACATGAAAAGGAAAAACAATAGATTCACAAGATGCATCATATGTGATATATAGGCATTCTCAGTGAACTTTTGGTGACTTGACTCAGGGGAAGAGGGGGATACAGAGATAAGGGGCAAATGTTTGGACAGGACAATGTCCTGTTGCTCTGTCTTTGCGATCTTCTGTCCAGGGTGCGTTTTATGGCTTTATTGCAGGGTGAGTTTTATTTTAACAGGAAAATCAGTTCTTACATGTGCTTAGAGAGGGGGCGTGGAACAGATCGTTAGGTTAGCATCACCAGAGCAGGGAAGGGGGTGATTATTGCTGATCGGGACCCACAGGAGATCAATGACTCTCACTCCGAGGCTTATCCTCTGATGGATCCTCTTTTGCATACAATCTGTCCACAGAGAATTGGGCAAGGAGACATGTTTATTTAACCTCATACTGATGGCACATGTCTCTTAAAGGGATAGTTCACCCAAAAATGACAATTATGTCATCATTTACTAACCCTCATGTTGCTCCAAACTTGTATGAGTACCTTTCCATTTCGCAAAATACCTCAGTGCTGTTTTATTTTGTTGGCCATACAATGAAAGTCAGCGAGGTCCAGTGCATTTTGGGTGAACTATGCCTTTAATCAAATGGAATCTTTAATCTGATGCCTGGCATCAAATGGAATTGAATGAATAATGACAGTAAGGTAAGAAGGCCGTTGGTAAGAAATAAACGAATAATGCACGGCATTGGCATTGGTCGAGGTGTTTACACTTTCCAGGGAAATAAACCTACCAATGGCTTATTTATAATCTCGAAACACTAAGCTAAGATAAGAGAAAGTTTTTAAACAGAAAACAACACTTCACCTTTAACCTTTAAAAAAAAGTTAATTCTAATGTAATTAACAGAGCAGCCCCACATTTTCATATCTGATGCAGTTTAACTAAAAGAAATCAGTTTGGATCAATGACTGAGATTTTACAGTAATGGTCTACTACAGAAAATACTGTTTATGGAAACACACATACAGGTTTAGTCATATCTACAAGGTTAACACAAATCAATTAAGATTAAATAAATAACAGCATAAAATAAAAATATAGAGAGATAATAGTATGCATGCAGGCTTAGTACACTGAGAAAGCTGAATACAATCTAAAAGCCTTTAAGAAGGGCACAGTATCGTGTGTGTGTGTGTGTGTGTGTGTGTGTGTGTGTGTGTGTGTGTGTGTGTGTGTGTGTGTGTGTGTGTGTGTGTGAGAGAGAGGGAGAGAGAGAGAGAGAGAGAGAGACTGAGAGAGAGAGAGAGAGACAGAGAGAGAGAGAGAGAGAGAGAGAGAGAGAGAGAGAGAGAGAGAGAGAGAGAGAGAGAGAGAGAGAGAGAGAGAGAGAGATTGTGTTAGCCTGATTCTGCACACAGTGATTCTTTCAAGTGCACTTGACATTTCATGTGTTGCCAGGCACAGTGGGCCACATCTGTTCCCTTTGCATTATTGTTTTCAGAAAGCACTGACTCCTGCCATGATACTAACATAATCCTCTAATAACAAACAAGGCAACAGAGTTCTGCTTTTACTTCAGTCCATACTATTCATAGAAGACCTTTGAACAGTGCCTGTGACCAACAGCCTTCACACAGAAGGAAGTTCTGCCATGCTGTTCCAATAAAAGCTGGTAATTCATGAACACTGTGGTTCTTGATTATTCTTGTGAATTGTGTTTACATGCTACTGGTCAAAGCACCCAGCCAGCACTCTTTCAGAATTAGGAACCAGATTCATTACACAGAATAAGAAAAAAAACTCCTTTTTACTATTATTTTCTTCTCCTTTTCTAACTAAGTCGTCATGAAACGGAAATGGTGACAGGTCTTTTCTTTCGTATTGTGACATACATCTGAGTGAAACTTAATGTAAAAATGTTGGGCAGGTCTTGGTTCCATTCATCGGTTATGGATTGGATGGAGACAGATCTGAATGAAGGCTTGCAGTCGAATGATCGAGTTATGATATTTTGATTAACAATGATGAGGTCAAAAAATTGGTAACACTTTACAATAAGGTCTCATTTGTTAACATTAGTTAATGCATTAACTAACATGAACAAACAATGAACAATATATTTTTACAGCATTTATTAACCTTTGTTCATGTTCATGTTAGTTCAAAGTGCATTAACTAATGTAATTAGTACTAACTAATTAATTAACTAAAGAGATACAACATTCAAACCTTAAAAAAAATATTATTAATTAATAAATGCTGTAGAAGAATTGTTCACTGTTAGTTCATGTTAACTAATGTAGTTAACTAATGTTAACAAATGAACCTCATTGTAATGTGTTACCAAAAAATTTAAAGTGAAACATATGCATAGAGGAATCGTTCACAATAAGATAAAATAACATGTATTTAAAAATATATGAAGGTGAATTTTTCTTTCATGCTGACAAACAAAAAAGTTAACTTTTGCTATAAAAATAAATACTTCTTAATAATGTTTTTCTTCTTTTGTCTTCCTGTCGTTGCCAACCTTCCTTGTTGTAACAACTGATCCTCAAGAGGGTGATAGAGTTACATTTAGATAGCTGACATTAAACCGAATGTGATATTATCCAAGTTAATTGCTATAAACATATTGACTTTAACTGATTTGCTCAACAATATTCTATTCAATCTGTTGCTCCAGATCAGTTGACCTGAAAGAGAAAACTAACTCTAGATAGAAGACAAAATTTCACACTATTGCAACGATCAGAATGAAACGCATACTGTACTTCTGTTACGTTATAAATTGCGGTACTACACATTTTGGAACTAATCGGATATTTATTATTCCCGAAGATGAATGAAAGTTTTACGGGTTTGGAACGACATGAGGGTGAGTAATTAATGACAGTATTTTCATTTTTGAGTGAACTAACCCTTTAAATAATATTTGACACCATTCTTAAAAAGTTCTTATACAATTTGTCCAACTTTCTTCATTTTTGATTTTCATGAAGCTGGCCTCAAGAACCTGAAGTGATGATTGAGGTGACAAGTCATTGACTGATTCATTAACATTGCACAATTATTGCACAATAAATTTGTCTGACTGACTGATTGGTCAATACATTTTTTTAAAAGTGGTGGTTGATGTCCCCCACACCCCTGGTTTCTGGATTGTGATTACCTGTGTCCTCATGCCTACGGTTAAATCACAGTCATACAGATGTTCAGTGCAACCATTGCTCGTGTGATATTTCTTAATTGATGCAAACATATCATGCTCATTTCCATTCTCCTTCATTACATGGGGAAACAAATGAGGCTGTGCCAGGTCTTGAGTGGGACGAGTGAACCCTTGAGTGTTAATGAGCACACACCTAATGACATGGCGATGACACCCCCAGTGGGCTTTAATTGGGGAATTACAGATTAACAATCACAGTAGAAACCAAAGGTGTGTAAGCTGTGTACGTGAAGATTGAGAGGCTCTGTCATGTGTCCAACACCCACTAGAAACCAATTCTCATTTTCACTTATGCAGAGTTAATTAGTCTCCACAGTGAGAGTAATGGGATAAATGCGCATCGAGGAGAAAGAGAGCGAGCGACAGAGAGAAGACAAAAGACAAGAGAGAGCGAGAGAAGGATTGTGTTTCCGTGACAGCTCGGTGTGGAGGACTGAAAAGATCATTGGGTATGAGTGAGTGCCATCCCCAATTACTCCTTATTGCTTTTAGAGGACAGAGAGTAGGAGGCCGTAAATGAAATTCACGTGGCATGATGGCCGTTTTTATAAGACCGCCGAAGTGAAGGTCACCGTGTTCAAGTCTGAATTAAATTTTGATTGATTTATTTACCGATAGGGTGTGGGCTTTCATTTTCCTCGCCGGGGTCATTGGAGATGAGCACGATTTGTCTCTGTGTTCAACAATATCCACACCGCTTAATACGGATCAGGATTTCATATTTCAAACGTGTGTCAAAATGTGAAAGTTCCTCATTCAATTCCCTCATGTTTTCAACTTTTCAACTCAGTTTACAACTTACTAAGGCTATGTTCACAAAGCAGCAGAATACAGTTGTCAGTCCTGTTTTAGAGCACTAAATACAGTTGGCTTGCTGCGGAAGTCAGTGTTACAGGTGTTACACAGTGTTCGACCATACACTGATTACACTACTTGCACACCATGGCATCGCTCCACCACGCCCCTACTGTCATTTCGCTTTTTTTAATAGAAACAAAAAAAAACGTTTAGTCTGCTCTGCTCCATAAAGCACGAGTCGCTGCACAGTGCAGCAGGAGTCAGATTTCCCTCATCACATGACGAGAGTAAGGAAAGATGACTGACAAGACGATGGTGGAGAATTTGGTGCGCAACAGATCCTGAGCGTCATTGTCAAATATCTTATCTTGTAAAATGTCGCTCCCTATACACAGAGTATGTGTGATTGGGAATTCGAGTTTTAAAGTGAAAAGCGAGCATGCATTAAAAAAAAAAGCATTTTAATACCCTGCATATTGGTAGTAGCCCCCTGATTCCCACAAATTATATACAATGTCCACCTTCCCAATCAGTCTTCTTGCTAATACCGGTGTAAGTTTATTTACCGTTGTGAAAATAACCCGTAAAATCCCTATAACAGTTAGGTACGTTTACCTACGCATGGTTTGGTTATAAATGGGAGTGACACTGCATTCTATAACTCAAACTGAACATTTAAATGGATATTTCACCCAAAAATGAAAATTCTGTACATTTAAGGGTGAATACACCTCCAATTTGAGAGTGAGTTTGGTTAGCATGTCACGTGTGAATGTAAACAACATTGTCTCATATCAATGCTGCTTTAAAACAGCAATTGCTATAAAAAAAGACTAAAACAAACTTGATTTGGAGAGCTAGGTATCTCTCCCACAAACCTCCTATTGTCAGCAGGCTTCTTATTACATTGAGATAAGCACCAAGGGAGTATGTACACTTTCAGTTTTATTGACCCATAAAGGAAAATTGACGGTCATTTCAGCTTAAGTTGTTACAAGTAAGTAGCTTAAAGGGAACTTATATACTGGGGAGATGTAACTGTACATTTCAGTCTCTCACAATGAGTCATTGCCTTGCTGTTTTCTCTCTGTGAGGCCTGACAATGATCCATACAACACTCACAAACAGCCATTAGACAAATCCAGCATCTGCTCCCATGGGGTTCTCAAGAGGGTGCTGAGGTGGATACAAATTCACAGTGTATTTTGTAACTGTTATCCTGTAGGTTTTGGGGCCAGACAGTTCTCTGAAACGGCAAAAGTTTCTGTACTTCTAAATGGATATAAATAGTGAGGGTTTCTGAACTTTTTGTAGAAGCATTTGTGTCTGAAATAAGGTACAGTAAATTTAGCCATTTACAATTACTTTTCGTCTTAAGCAAAAACACATGGTGAAAATATGGGAAAAAGTAGACATAAAATATAATATAGAAATATATAATATATAATAATAAAGACATTTACATTGTTATGAAAAACAATATCTATTTCTATTCATCAAAGAGTCCTGAAAAATGTATCACGAAATAAAACGTTTCCAACACTGATAATAATAAATGTTTCTTAAGCATCAAATCAGCTTACACTCTTGATGAGCATAACAGACTTCTTTCAAAAACATTTTTAAAAAAAATAAATTTTTCTCTATTTTTAAAAAGGCTAAACATCTGAGTCTGCAAGGATAGATGCCTCCCTTAAACAACGCGTCATTGATTAATACCTTACTGACAAGATATGTGCCTTTATTATTTTCAATAGATTTAGATTGAATGAAGGACTAAAGTCATTTACGAATCAGAAAATCATTAAGACTTACTAAGCTACTGTAGTAAACAACCACCTAACAACCAGAAAGAAGACCCGAGCAGCCACATAGCACCATGGTACAAACAGCATCTACACAGCAACAACTCACAACAATCTGCAGGTACCATCGTGGCAATGAATTTCGCACAGGTAAACGTCACTGTTAATAAATAAATGTAAAGATACAAACTTTCTTAAAGGTGACATATTATGCCCCTTTTCACAAGATGTAATATAAATCTATGGTGTCCCCAGAATGTGTCTGTGAAATTTTAGCTCAAAATACTCCCCAGATCATTTATTATAGCTTGTAAAATTTGCCCCTTTTTGGGTTAACAAAATCGCGCCATTTTTGTGTGTGTCCCTTTAAATGCAAATGAACTGCTGCTTTCCCACCTCCGTTCAGAAGATGGCCGATCCTTTACACGAGCTTCGGATACTCGGCAATAGCAAAACACATGAATCTCAGTCATCCAAAATCTCAGGAATAACCAGTAGCGAAGTGCAGCCTTACGGAGAGTCTCCGGAAGAGCTTAAAACTTTTAAACGCACCTGGACATTTCTGAGTGGTTAGTGGATACATTTACTGTATCTAGTTGTTGTAGAGTTACATTGATTCATCTCATCAACTTCCATGTACCGTCATGTTTAACTTTTACACAAGTTGACACAGTTCCCAGAGGTCTTTATAAGACAGCTGTGACATTTTTTTGGTCATGTAGTGTTCTGTGCTCATCTGTGCAGCCAATGACAGAACAGTTTGCATACTTTGCTCTAACTTTTGCCATTGCGTTAGAACAGGTTACACTGGCGGCCAAATGGTGGTGCAGTAGGTGGAAACATGGAGATTAAGGGGCGGTTATATTATAAGTTCCCCTTCCTACGTCAAAAGGGGAGTGAAATCTGATTGGATTATTTTTGACATGATTGCAGAGAAAAGCTTACCAAAACAAAGTTACTGGGTTGGTAGATGCACCAGGGATCCGATTATAGCACTTCAACACGGAAAATATCAGATTTTCATATGTCCCCTTTAAGAGAAAAATGTCAATGTCGTTTATATACTGACATTACACATTTGTGCTTGAGCAGATGTTTGCCTGTGTGTGCATGACGAAAGAGTGACAATGGATGAACTGTGGAAATGGATGAACTTCTCCTGGGAAGTGTGTGTCAGCTCATTGTGCTGTAGAGTGTAATGGCTTTTCTGCACATTGTCAGAGGAGTTTTAAGACTTGCTGAACTGATGTCACTAATCTGAGGGAGAAAAGACTTGATGTGAAGAGGGAAATTCAAGGAGACTTGGTAAAAGTGACACTTTCTTTTCTGTTTTGGGCTTTTGGCACTTTTTATTATAAATATTTATATGAAAGTAATCATGGGGTTTGCAACACCAGCACACAATGCAGGCCGGCATCAAACCCGCCTTGTCCACACAAATATGTTTCTGTTTGAAAATGCATTCTTCTCTCAGTTTTGGCCTTCCGTCCAGACTAAGACAGAGTTTTTGACCTGCGAAAACAGAGCAATTTGAAAACGCTCTCCCAAGTGGATACATTTGAAACGCTGTTTTCGTGTTGTAGTGTGGACTGTAAAAAACAGAGGCTTTCGAAAACGATGACACATTCAGTCATGTGACGCATATTGTACCAATATATATCTGTATTGTGCCTGTTATGTGCTATTCACTTTCACACTGTTGCTAAAGATATGTTTCTTTGTACACTCTTCATATCACAGTCCTGCAAAGACGACAGAAAATATACTCCCAATTGCTGTTCTGCGGCAAAACATGAGGGCAGTTGCGTTTAGACCAAACATATTATGGTGACTGAGTGCGACCTGGACGCATCAGTGAATGGTGAGATATTTTGCTAAATAAAATGATCCTGCCAGAAGAATAGCATGAGTACTTGATTATGTCTGTTCCATATCATCTCAGTGAGCTTTTATGAGGTTTTACACATGCACAAGGTGAATTTAATGTGGATAAGAAACATTTGGAAAAAGCTAGTGTGGACAGACAGCGTTTTGTAACGAAAACACATTTTTAAAATGTCTCCGGATTAAATGTAGACTTAGCCTTTGTCTTCCACATGAGCATCACCACTGGACAGATGGACAGTCTCATGTGTCCCTATTCTCACAAATAGGACTCATGTACAGTCCTGCTACACCACATATCTGACAAAAACAATACATTTTCATTTCAATGTCATTGTGTAGGCCACATGTTTTCAAACTTTCCCAGGCCAAATATGTATTATCAAATCAGAATACTGATATACCATCTCATCACAACAAGGTTCCCTCTGTTTATTTAGCATTGAGCAAACTGGCATCTCTTTGAGTGCAACCTTGTGGACTGTATGAGCCACATAATGCCATATTTTGATTAATATCCTGTAATATTCCTGGGGTTCACTTTATTTTGATGGTCCCTTTAACACGTTCTGTTGACTTTAAAGGGCACCTATTATGGCCCTTTTTACAAGATGTAATATTGGTCTTGGGTGTCCCCAGAATGTATTTGTGAAGTTTCAGCACAAAATACCCCCCAGTTAATTTATTATAACCATTTGAATGTGTCATTTTTGGGGCCTGTTTTGAAACAAGCTGTTTTGAGGCAGACGACCTTAAATGCAAATGAGCTACTAATCCCCACCCTGCCGCTGGATGTGGACGTAACTTGCATAACTATGGCAATTAACAGTCGGTAGAACCATAATGGCCGAGAGTGATAGACCCGCAATTGTGTATGGCATTCGGCCATACATGTTTGAACCAGAGTCCGACCCAGATGACGAAGAGACTCCGGCTGAAGAAACACGATCGAGAATGGACCAGGATGTCTCGGAATGGTTATTTGATACATTTATGAACTCATTGCGTTGTCATCGCTGTGCAACACACACACAGACACACACAAACTGTGATAACGTTGACGCAAATGTTTGAAAACACCTCAGAAATCATAAAATACACTTACTTCTTCAGGAATTGTCGTTGGATCGCGAACACTAGGCAACGATCCACCCTTGAGGATTAATTTTGTAGCAAGACCTGCTTTGAATTGACCGCCGTCCAAAAAACAGTCACTCTCAAAATGATTTGAGCAAACATAAACGTACTTCGGGAGTGTAAGAGGCGCATTTCCTTCATAAATAAAATCCACCCACTGCGTTTTCAGTGGCTCTGATGTCGGAAGCAAGTGCAAACAACTATGCGAAGTATTACAGCCCACAACAAAACACTTATTTTTCTTAGGAGGCATTTTCTAGAAGGCAGCACAAATCTTCAGAACAGCGGTCCGGCTGTCGTTGAAACAACAATGGAGGATCAGATCACCGAGGGAGGGGTCTGCCTCAACCACACTGTCAATCAAACCCCTTTCCCATGTTCTACGTCACAAAAAGCTGAATCTTAGAACAGCTCATTCTGAGAGAGTGCATATGAATTATTGAGATTGTAAAAAAAAACACTGGGTGGATTTTTATCATTCTAGGGTGGTTTTGCTCACACACTGCCAACACACATTTATGTTAAAACAGCATGTAAAAGTGAATTTTGCATAATAGGTGCCCTTTAAGTAATGTTACACCTACATGTCTACTAACTCTCATTAGAGTATTAGTAGAGTATTAGTAGACTGGTAGGGTTAGGGTTAGAATAAGTTGCCATGCACTTGCAAAGTTACTTATAGTCAGTAGAGTGTCTGTTGGAGGACCATCACAAGAAAGAGTAAGCAGATATTAAGTAGACAGTCTACTAATACTTTAATGAGAGTTAGTTGACATGTAGTTGCAAAGTTACTTATAGCTAGTAGAATGTTCAAAAGGGACCATCAAAATAAAGTGTTACCTATTCCTGTAGTGAAGATAAATCATGCTGATATAAGACCCTTATTGGTTCCTTTGACCTTTGGGGATCTGTGGAAAGATGCTGCAATGTGCAGCTTATAAAAACACATAGGCCTACATAATAGACAATAAGAAAATGTAGAAAAAATTTAAATATAATTTCAAGTGAAATTCTGTCAGACTAGTTACATTATAAATGTCTTGCTTAAATTGGAGAGCTGAATGCGTTTCAAAAGCAGGCCACTCTTAAAGCTTGCACGTAATGAAATGAAGCATATAATTGTCACTCACAGACTTAGACAGCAAACAGAATAATATATTGTTGTTTTTGGTGCTCTTTTTTTGGTCTTACATAAATGCATCTTGAATTAGCGAATGAAAAAAATGCACAAATTTATAAAAACTAATGATCTTTGCAACGGAAGTGAATCAATCAATCAAAACTAACTTTAGCTCGAAAATAACTTTATTCTAGAGCTGCTGTAAAGCCATAACAATCTCTGTTACTGTAATTTCCTATTATCGGTCACCATGATTTTGGCAAGTAAGACATGGTCCTGGATCAACATATTTTGTTGATCCTGGATCAACATTCCTGTCTCAAAATGTATTCCTTACCCAATCCCTACCCCTAAACCTAACCCTACCCATAACTTTTCCCTAAAATCAGAGGGTAATGATAGGTGAATAACACTGATGTTTAAGTACTTCACTTTGGTTCTAAGCCTAAACTTGACATAAACTGTAAACTTGTCCCTCAAATCTGATTGGTTAATTGGAAAGTTGATCCAGGATCAACAACGATGTTGATCCAGGAACATGTGGTACTTGGTGAAATCACGTTCACCATATGGGTGTGAGTGCATGAGGCTTTCCACAAAAGTGTGTGTGTGTGTGTGTAATATATATATATATACATATTATATACATATTGTACATGTATACAAAAATAATAGATATAAAAAGGCTAAAATGTCCTAATTCTGCAATGTGAGCGAACATGCACATCTGTGCATAATGGAGCACAAAGATGGACAGTCTCATGTGTCCCTATTCTCACAAATAGGACTCATGTACAGTGACACAGACTGAGTAATAAGCAGTGTGGTGGCCTTTTAAAGTGTCTGCTGATGATTTAGGATCATTCTGAGGAAAGGAAAGCACTCTGCTCTCTTTAAGGCCACAACCTGTCACAACACACATTCTCACTCTGTGCTGAGACACACACTCTCACACATTACGCAAAGATATGCATACTCTTAAACATTTGCACACACTGCGATGGGAGCGGCAGACAGGCTAGGGAGAGAGGAAACGGGGGCAGAAATCCATAACCACACTTGCACTGGTCCGTTTGTGTCGTCGCTCTGCATTCATCTGCAGTCAAAAGAGAACCGGCACACCTTTGATCCCCTCGTCCACTGAGCACAACGCTTAATTGCACTGGTGGGAGTGAGAGAAATCGAACAGAAAGTACATGTACACACACACACACACACACGTGGGCGTTCGTGCCCTCGGTTGACACCGGGATGATGTGTGCGTGTGTTGGAGATGAGGGGTGACAAGACAGGAAAGCAATAAGATATATAATTGATTCTAAGCCACTCAGGATCTCAAAAGTCAGATATAGAACACATGCACACACAACTTACAGTAATCACCACACACACACACACCTGTCGTGAATTCCCAATAGAGTCCCTGGCCTTCTATTGAACGGCTGTGTGTTTACAGAGAAAGGCTTCCCATTGGTTTTCAGATCAATGGCATTATATTTCTTATAAAGGAGGGATGAGAGGATATGTCTGTGGAGGAAAAGTGAACCAGTGAATGAGGGATGAAGGAGCAGAGAGGCATGAGAGAACATATAAGGTGAGGAAATATACCATGTATGCACGTTGACTAGAGTGCGAGACAAGAAAGTATTGATTTATCTTCCTCTCTACACTTTCCTTTCTATCTCCTTTCAGTCAACACTTTTTTCCTTTTCTCATTATGGTTCCATTTTTCATCTTTTCTGACAATTCTGTCATCGTTTACTCACCCTCACAGGGATTCAGCCTCTAGAAGGTGACAATGGCAACAACAACAAACAAAAAAATTACAATTTGACAAATTCTAAATCTTTAATAATAATAATAAACTTTATTTTCTATAGCGCCTTTAAAAGTAGCATCTCAAAGCACTTCACAAGAATGAGATCCAATAAAACAATTTAAAAATCAATATAAAATGAATTATTTAAAATCTATTTGGCATTGATGACAATCTGGAAAACGTTTGCTTTGCATTGAAACAGCGAACACAGTGCAATGTCCAATCTGCAAACAAATGACGCTTATGAACAGCTTCTTTGTAATGAATCAGTCAAAAAAGAGTAATGAAACAGATCCACAATTTGACTCACACTTACTCAGTCAGTGACTCATTCAAAGCTTGCAAATGACTCTTACTGAACCGCCAATCATTTTTCGGTTATGTCTGATTCGAAATTAACCGTGAACCGTTACTGTGAATAGACTTCAGGTTATAAGATATCAGACTGCATATACTTACTGGTTGTTGATATGGTACTGTATATTTAAATGTAGGTGTTTGTAATAAATTAATAAGGGTATTAAAAAAATATTAAAAAATTTATAAAAATATATTGGCTGTTTAGCATATGAGGTCCAATTGTAATGTTGAATCAAAATTGTAACTGTAACAGGGTCAACACAACATAATGCAACATTTTACTTTTTATAGGCAGAACATTTTTGCTAGCACTTTATTTCAATGGTCCACTTTAGACATTCTACTAACTTTAAGTAATTTTGCAACTATGTCACTAACTCTCATTAGAGTATTAGTAGACTGTTTGCTTAATATCTGTTAACACTTTATTTTGATGCTCCCCCAACAAACATTCTCCTGAGTAACTCCACAAGATTTTAGATCTGCAACACCTGCAGATTTTAAATCAAGGTGCGGACTTGGTTTTATTCATTTGAATGTGTGGAGCTTAATTTCTAAAATGGACATGGTTCGTATTTGGGCACAGTCCATTGATGCGGATGTAATTGTTCTAACTGAAACTTGGCTAAGCAAATCTGTTTTAGACAAGGATATTTGTATTAATGGTTATAATGTATATAGGTCTGACCGACCAAAAAGGGGTGGGGGCGTAGCAATATTTATAAAAAAAAAGGTTTCATGTTAAAGTACTGCTTTTTAAATCAGTGAGTAAACAATTTGAATTTTTAGCTCTCGATCTTGAGGTTTCTAAATCTCTCAGCATAACAGTTGTTGGTTGCTATAGAACACCGTCTGCTGATAGTAGCGCGCTCCCTTCTTTATTCCAACTCTTTTCAGCTCTTGATGCTAAAGAATTGGTCGTTCTAGGTGATTTAAACTGGAACTGGTTGCATTCAGCAGCTGATGAATTTAAAACCTATTGTGATGCATTTAATCTTTTTCAGATTGTTGAAAAGCCCACTAGACCGAACCTAAAATGTCCAGAAAAATCATCATTAATAGATCTAATCTTAACAAATACTCCCCATAAGTACTCAATTGCATCCATATTTGCGAATGACATCAGTGACCACTGTGTCATCACAACAGTTAGAAACACAAAAATTCCTAGAACTAAACCAATCATCATAACCAAGCGTGACTTGAAACATTTCTCTTTTAAATAATTTGGAGTGGGAACAAATTAATTTAATTCCTGACCTTGAAATAGCCTGGGAATTTTTTTATCAACATTTCTTTGCTTTAGTAAACAAACATGCTCCTCGCAAAAGGTACAGGGTGAAGGGTCGGAATAATGCATGGTTTTCTCATAATTTAGCAAATATGCTTCATGAGCGCAACCTGGCATGGGCAAAAGCTAGAAAAAACTGATTTAAATTCAGACTGGCTTGATTTTAGACGATTGCGCAATGCATGCACGGTTGCAGTCAGAAAAGCTAAAGCTGAACATTTTCTTAAAAGAACATCTCACAATCTAAACAATTCTTCAAAATTCTGGAAAAGTGTTAAATCATTAACTGAAAATAATAAAGGTATAGAACTTCCATCATGTATTAATAAGGGCTCTGATACAATTATTGATAAAGTGAATATGCTTAATTGTTTTAATGAACACTTCATAGCTTCTGGTTTTTTGTTTGATTCAGTTAATGGTGCTCATGTGAACCATTTGATTGTTCAGTCAGACAGCTTTGAGTCTAGTCAATCATTCAACTTTTCACCAATTGCAATCTCTGAGGTGTGCAAAGCCCTTAAATCTTTGGATGTTTCGAAATCGGCAGGTCCCGATGATCTAGAACCTTACTTTTTAAAGCTAGCAGCTGATTTTATTGCTCCACCTCTGACTTATATTTTTAACCTTTCACTTGACTTAAATGAAATTCCACTTATATGGAAATCAGCTTTTGTTCTTCCCCTGTTTAAAGGCGGAGATCCCACACACCCAAATAACTACCGGCCTATTTCCAAGCTGTCAGTCTTGGCCAAAGTTCTTGAAACATTTGTCAGCAATCAATTAAAAGAATTTCTGTCTGTTAATAATACCCTGTCTGATTTTCAATATGGTTTTAGAAAACAACATAGCACAACCACGGCAGCCTTAAAGGTACTAAATGATTTTATTGAATCTGTAGAAAACAAGAAATACTGTGCAGCCTTATTCATCGATCTATCAAAAGCATTTGATACTGTTGATCATACTTTACTGATACAACGATTATCTAGTATTGGATTAACTAAACATACGATTGGCTGGTTTAATAACTATCTTTCAAACAGAACTCAATGTGTACAGGCAGAAGGTTTTATCTCTGGTTCACTTAATGTCACTAAAGGTGTGCCACAGGGGTCAGTCCTAGGACCACTCCTATTTACTATATATATATAAATAATATTGATCGTAATGTTCATAATGTAAAGTTTCATTATTATGCTGATGATACAGTTATATATAGTTCAGCATCCACACCCAATCTAGCTCTTTCTCAATTACAGTCTGCATTTGATATTGTTCAGCATAACTTAATTGAATTAAAACTGGTTTTAAATGTGGATAAAACAAAATGCATGTTGTTTTCTAAATCCAAATCAATCCCTCATAATAATCTTCTGCCTATTACTACGTCTCAAAGTTCAAAAATTGAGTTTGTGTCTCAGTACAGGTATCTGGGTATTTTAATTGATGATGCTCTCTCCTTTGGCCCTCATGTCCAGCAACTGGTGAAAAGACTGAAAGTGAAATTGGGTTTTTACTTTAGAATTAAATCCTGTCTTTCCTTTGAGGCAAAAAAGAGGCTTGTTGCAGCGACTTTTATGTCTGTACTGGACTATGGTGATGTGATATATATGCATGCATCTACACAATGTTTACATGCTTTAGACACTGTTTATCATGGTGCACTGAGGTTTATAACAAATCTTAAAACTCTCACTCATCATTGTGTGTTGTATGCTCGGGTTGGCTGGTCTGCGTTGGCCATCCGAAGACAAAAACATTGGCATGTTTTTATTTATAAATCTATCCTGGGTTTACTTCCTTCATATCTTTGTACATACATCTGTAAAAAGAATCCTTCTAGCTATAGCCTCCGGTCACAGGAATTATTTTTACTGTCTGTTCCAGTGGTACGGACTGAATTTGGAAAAAAGGCATTTAAATTTGCTGCTCCCTCTGCCTGGAATTGTTTGCAAAGTACATTAAAACTGAGGAATCTGGTCTCGTTGGACACTTTTAAAATAGTTTTAAATGATTTGGAGAATGAAACATCGGGCTGTAGATGTTTTAGCTAGTTATGTATTTGATATTGAAATGTTATTAGAGTTGCTTGTGTGTGTATATGTGTATGTATTGTTGGATGTTATTTGTTACACTCAAACGTGCTGTGTCTGTCAGTTTTGGCCAGGACGCTCTTGTAAAGGGGCAGTCACAGGGGCAGTCACAGGGGCAGTCATGGCCTAATGGTAACAGAGTTGGACCGGTGACCCAAAGGTTGCTGGTTCGATTCCAGTACCGGCAGGAATAAGGGTTAGGCACCTAACCCCCAATCGCTCCCCGGGCGCCACTCAAGGCTGCCCGCTGCTCCGGGTGTGTGTATCCACGTTTGCAGTGTGTGTGTATTCACTACTCACTACTCTGCTCCTAATGTGTGTGCACTTACTTGGATGGGTTAAATGCAGAGGTCAAATTCCAAGTATGGGTTACCATACTTGGCCATCACGTGTCACTTTCACTTTCACTTTTACTAAAAGAGATTCTTAATCTCAATGTGCTTCTTTCCTGGTAAAATAAAGGTTATAATAATAATAACAAGAACATGTCAACTTAAGGCTGGAATACACTACACAACTTTTGCTAAGCTTTTTGCCCCGATTTTCAGATTTACAAGTCGTCGACAATTGTTGCTGAAAGTCTGCGCCAGTCAGCAGTTGAAGTTGACAGATTTCACAAAAAAATCACGTAGTGTATGATGGACACAGATTCCGATATTTAGCTTCAGATTATGATTCCACCCAGTTCGAGGATATCAAAACATATTTTATATTTTGAGCTGATTTTATCATAGAGTGTGAAGCGTTGCTACTGAAACCAAAGCTTTACTCTATCTACCACTGAACACAAATACAATAACATTACAAAAGTAAATTAACAGAACATGCGTATATAACAAATATATGAAACAACTGACTACACCACATGAGGGTGAGTAAATGATGACAGAACTTTTGGGTGAACTATCCCTTTAAGTAAAGCTTTAGTGTTTATTTTATAAATACTGTAGGACAGCATAATAGCCCCTGTAACACAAAGGAACTGTCCGCCTGGAAAACCAAGAGGAGCTACACTGACAGAAGAACAAAAGGAAGAGACGAATAGGATGGAAACAATGGTATGATAACTGCCCTGGCTTTAAAAAATTGAGAGACTAGAGCCAATTTTTGGGCAGCAATCAGAGGTAGCAGAGCCAAAACATGACAGAATCTTACAGAAAGAGAGAACGAGAAGACAAACAGGAACTGTAAAAGACATTTTTAAAGATAAATGGAATGAGGGAGATAGGGACTTGTGGAACCATAGACAAAAAAATATGAAAGACAGGAAATGAAAAAGACAGTTGTCCCCAATATGACAACTATACTACGTAAACAAGGAAGGAAACAAACAAACAAAGAAAGAAAGAAAGAAAGAAAGAAAGAAAGAAAGAAAGAAAGAAAGAAAGAAAGAAAGAAAGAAAGAAAGAAAGAAAGATGACTTGTGGCTGTCACTTCAAGAGGCAGAATTCAAAACGTCCGACAATACTAAAAAATGTTAGTTGGAAAATTGCATTAAATGGATGTGTTTCTGAAGCATTAGATACCACAAGAGATATACATTTTTAATTATAGAACTGATAACAAATTGAGATTTATTGAAATCACATGCACAAAGCAACCTCACACCATAATTCTCAATGCATATTTTACACTATTTACATATTTTACTTTAACCTTTTTAATCCCAATTTGGTTTATAAACTGTTCAACTTGCCCCGTTTGGTTTTTTTATTTATTATTTGAAATTCATGTGATGACACACTTTACAAATTAAAACTGTCACTATTTTCCCACTCTCAGCAGAATCTTTGGCATAAACTAGTTTGAGTCAAAATTGTCCAAGTTCTTGAATATCCAATATAATTCTGTATCCCTTCAAGGACAACACTCTCTTCTCAGTCTTCTGTCTGTTTGACAGGTGTGTTTAAATAATTCCTGCAGGTTACAGCCTCGCTCTTGCTACCAAGAGAAGACTCAAATGTATTCATGTCGCACACTGCCCTATCGATTACCGGGCTGCAGAGGAATGAAAGGGCACACTGCACAAATCATCATTAAATAAAAGATAAATAATCACACATTCCCTAGCCCTAGACCCCACTGCATCTCTGTAAATGCTCTTTATCTTGGCTAATTTGAATTTGGGGATGCGGTAACATGCCCGGACAAATTAAAGCGTCAGATACAAACACACACACAAACAAACTGCCCTCACACACACAAAACGCACCTCAAGTGATCTCAAAATGTGATTAATGCCTGAGATTTGGTCCTTGTGGAGAATAAACAGAAAAACATTAGTCGGGCGTGAAACAACAAATACGTAGCTTGAGCACCTGTCCTTTTTTCTATTACATTTTTCTCTCATCCCCGCATCACTGTCTTTTTTTCCCCTCCTTCGCCTCTCATCTGCGGAGTGGCAGCATATATAATCCCTCCGTAATGGACGTTTAATATTTACACGTTTGGTGTAATCACTTAAATGCCTGTTTTACCACGGCCTTGTTTGGGTAGTTGGAGGGCATTTGACAGCCTATTCATCACAAAGTGAGCGTGTGGAACCTCTCACCCCCCTTAACAATCAATCAACCGACAACTTCAACCCCCTTACACACACACACACAGCGATTGCTGCATACAGCCTGACTGTGTGGAATCACTTCTGTTTGCATAACCCCCCACAACACACTCACACACACACAAACCCCATTAGTCCATCATCTGAAAGGCCCTACCTGTGAATAGTTCCATAGGCTCCAGGGATTAATCTTTAGCCCTTCAGACGCACGGCAGCTCTATGCATTTAGAGAGCCTCCATTGGCTCAGGTAATGGGATGTGGACTTAACACTGAAATACATCTAATCATAAGGTTAGCTTTTGATTTCCTTTGAAAGGATTCAGCTGATGGTGAATTACTTTGGCTGGTGGAGAGAATGTGAATCAAGTGTTTTATTGGATCGCTATAGTTGCACTAGTTCCAAAAGTCGCTTTGAGCCTTTCTTGGTCATTGTAAAGAGGGGGGAAATAAATCAATGGCTTATGGGGAATACTCGGAAGGAGCATTTATAATCCGAACAATTCAAAATAATTTATATTAATGCATGTAAATATGCTCAACGGCTATGTTGAATCTTTAAATGTACTTTCAGTGAACACAAAATAAAAAAAGTTCAAATATGAGGATGGGGAAAGAATTAAAATTAAAATTCTGTCACATTTACTCACTCATTACTGTCTAAATCTGTATGACTTCTTTTCTTCTGCTCAACACAAAAGAAAATATTTAAATAATAAATAAGTAAATAATCAAAGAACTTCTATTTTTGTGTGAATTATTCATTTAGGTTCAGATCTGAAATAGGGGAATTTTTTTTTTATAGTTCATCCACAATTTAAAAATTATCATTACCTCACCCTCATGTTGCTTTAAACCAGTATGACTTTCTTTCTGTAATGTCTTTCTGCTATGGGACACAAAAAAAAGACACTTTGAACAACGTGTTTTTTGGTGGACTTCACACTGAAATACCTAATCATAAGGTTAGCTTCTGTTTTTCTGTTTCTCAGATTAAGGATTTCATAATTAGAGGATTAACGGGGTGAATAGGTGTTTATTTGCTGCCATCTGTTGGAAAATGAATGAGGGCCCTGAACTTACTGTCAGAGATGTAAGTTTATCCTAGATGTGTAAGTGAGTTTGAAAATGTGCTGGAACGAAGGGAAAATGCCTGTCGTTGGACACTCAACACTCAAACACGCTAAGGGTGCAGCTGTGTGTTTTCAATCTCTCTTGCTTCATCGGACCATGACACGTTCAATCACACACTGTCACTCTTAGGAGAGAGACGTTCTAACACGCTTTGATAATGTAGTGTAGGGCAAACATTGCACAAGTGTGCAATAATCTTCCGTTGTCCTTCCCTGTTATTAAGCCCTCTTTAATTCCTTCTAACTTTTCACAAAGGTTTTGGGCGTTGGTGGATTTGGTACTTTTCATCATTTTCAATATTTGCATTGCAACTTACAATGCAAATATTGAAAATGATTGTAACCAACATAGCATTTCATAACCACATTATGTCATGCTGTTTTCGTTGGCACTGAGTCCTTTATCTATCCATTAAAATATGAATTGTTGTAGAATTAATCAGTGATTGTTTAGTTTTTTTACTGGCTGTGTGCCCATGAATTCTCTGAATAGAGCTTTGTGGATTTATGGAAGCAGTTAGTCAATCTAACTGTGTCAACTCCCATCAAACTCTCCCACAAATGTTTCTACCATTTTTTTCCCTCCCTGTCAGCATTGGAGGGGAAAGAAGAGGACACGCCTGTGTCTGTCAAGCAGGTGTTTGTGTGTCTACAAGTGTTTCTATCATTCATACGCTGAAACAGAAGAGCAGCAAACCCTCAATTTTCTCAGCAGCAGCATCTCTTACTAGCAGGTAACTGTCAGGTACTTATTAACCAGTTTGTGTTAAGCTTCATGTGCACGCTGTAAAAAAGCTTTTATCTTAAATACAGAATTGAGCATTAACCCTTAATTCATCTGCACTGAAAAGTCTCATTGCTTATGTCTGCTGGTGCATGTCTTCGATTCTCATCTCACTGAATCACTGTTTGTCTCTGCTAACAATTTAGTTCTCTGAGCCATATGGAGCCCGCAAGTGTCTTCCCTATTCTGCCGTGCTGTCAGGCCTGTTATTATAGATATTTTAATGCCTTAGCTAAAAACGTAGAAAACGCTCATCTGTCTACCTGTACCTGCTGTCATTTACTAGTTGACATGAAGACAGATTATGCTTTGCCTTGATTGGTGTGTAAATGTAAGCACAGGGCAATCTAAATAATTTGATTAGAATGTTGTATCTAAGCTGAATAATTGATCTGCTTAATAGGTCAAATTCACTCAAAAATGTAAGTTCTGTAATTTACTTAATGTAACAGAATGTCCAAGTTGCACTTTTAAATACAATGTAAGTAAATGGTGATGAAATCTGCCCCTCATCCACTTATATTGTATGGGGGTGGGGGGTGGAGGGCGGGGGGGGGGGGGGGGCGGCAGCTTGAACATTCTGCTAAAGATCTCCTTTTGTGTTTAATATAAGAAAAAAGGTCATACTGGTTTGGAATGGCATGGCAGTGGAAGTAAAAGAGTAAATGAAACAATATTTTTATCCTTTAAGACTTTGCTGAATACAATTATCTTTTCACAAGAATTTCTTTTCTTTCTTGACCCTCACAGAAGAAACGCCATCATGCAGACTGCAGAGGCCGTGTCAGCAACTATAAACACTAATAGGAACTGTGCGGTGGAGATCACCAATGTTAGCAGCGTTTACTGCCTTATCAATCCAAAGTAAGGAGAAAATCATGCCTGAGCATATGCAGATATATTTTACATTTACATTAAGTTAACTTAAAAAGTAGCCTAAACTAAATTACCAGATAAACTGATAAAGAAAAACATGCAGTTATTGAAGGGGACTGACTTTTTTTTTTAATTGTAGGGCAAATTCCTTTCATTTACTATTCATTTTCTATAATACATTATTGACAAATGTCAACTATGAACTTCTCTCAGAGTCTACATGTCCAGTGGGTTCAGTTTCCATCCTCCCCAACCCACCATCCGTACCGCCAGGACCGAGGTTTGCTCATTCACAAAGGATGACAACACTGCCACTGGGGCTGTGGGCATCTTGACCTATGACCTCTCCCACATGCAGAATCATATGTGCACTGAGCGCATGGCCATTATGTTCTCTGTTCCCTTCGACTACCACCTCTACAAGAATGTCATGGGCATTGGGTTGTTTGAGAGCAGCCGTGGATGTGACAAGGCCCTGTACAAGCACATGTATGAGGGAAAGGACTTCAGCCAGTTCACCCGTGTAGATGCAGGGGGATCTGGAGTCACCCACAGAGGAAAGAAAGTAGACTTAAGAGCGACCATGTCTACTGTGGGCAAGGCTATTATTAAGCTAGAGGTGTATGACAAGATGGGCTAAATAATACAGCTTTAACTCAGTAATTCAAAATTGTTTTATATACTTTACATGATCTTATTCATCAGGTGCAAAATAATAATAAACATGGCTTTGTGCTTTTTAAAATGTTGATGTCACGTTCTGATGTCTGTATTAATACCTGCATTTCTGCTGTCCAATTTGTCAAAATAAAAAATGACTGTTTTGAATACTCATTCTATGTTTGCACTATATACAATATAAATATATATATATACACACAAACACACACACACATAAATATATACAAATATATTCAGTATACATCTACAGTATATGAGTGGTGTAAAGTATTTGGGTAAATGTAATTAGTTAGCCTACTGTACTTAAGTATCTTTTTGGCTACTTTATACTTTGAGTATCAAAGATATTAGCAACTTTTACTCTCTACTTGACTACATATTTGAATAAGTATATGTACTCTTTCCACCAATACATTTGTGATGAGTAATGCAATTACACATTACATTTTATATGGCACCTAACTTTTTCTGCAGCAGTTTAATTTCTGCTACAAAAGAAGCAGAGGGCATGGAAAGTACTATATCTTGTGCGTTTTGCCCTTATTTACCCAAACTTGTCAACAAGGCTACTTTACATGAATGTGAATGGATTAGCAACTAGTTGCTGAATCTCAGGTGTTTTATATTTGAGATGAGGTCCACTGACGCCCAGTGCAAGTAGGCTTTTACTTTTTTAGACTTTAATTATAGTTAACATTATTTTATTAATATTATATTGAAGACCTTTTTGAATGATGTGGGGTTTTTTAACTCTTGAGCTTAATCTGAGACTTGAGTGTTTGCAGACATTTAAGAGCCTGTTGTGTCGACCTTGATTTATTGCAATATTGAGATTTTTTTATTTCAACTTTAGAAGATAAATGTGATTGCTCTCCTCACAAATGAACCGTTTCTTGATTTTCACTGGGATGTCTCTTAGGTGTTGAGGACTTTTTTTTTCACACGGCTGGCATTTTTCCAATTGTTTTCAATGGGAGCGTCACATTTTTTTAATCATATAAATAGAATTTATATATAAATTCATAAATAAGTATACCTGAGTTCATGCACTCCCTTGGAATCAAACCCATGAACTTGTCTTTGCTAGGGAGACCAATTTCTTATAGCACAATATACTGAACAATTTAAATCCATGTTAATACCTCTTAGACTTAATTAATCTGAATAGACAATTGTTACAATAATAAAAAATCTGTGCAAACAGTTGCCTTCATTTTTTTTAATTTCCATTAACAACTTTTTTACCACTGCGTTTCAAGCAGGAAATATAGTGAGAATATTTCTGGGCTTGTTATTTAAAACATATAACAGAACAAAAATTCCCATACAAACCCTTTCCTTACTCTTGCTTAAAGTTTCGTAATAAAATAAGCAAACTACGATCTGTACTAAATGCTATAAAAACAAATCATAATTGATCAATCAAGAAGCCCCACCTAAAATGTACTCCAGTAAAACTGAGTCATTTCTGAGACAAATCTGTGCATGCAACTTCACTGTTCTGGTCTAACGAATCTAACAGCTATGGGTGTGAAACTGTTCCAAGCATTTTCCCACCCATGTCAGTGATGCCTCTTGAGATGATATGCATGTGTGTCCATGTCCATGCGTAAAGAGGGTGTACACTATATTTGAATAAGCATGCTTTTTTTCCCAGGTAGGCATGTACTGTTCTTGTTGCTGCATGAATACAGGGAAAGGGACAGAGTAAAAACGCAGTGACTATTTTGGAACGCACCGTTACTGAGCAACACACATACTCACACTCCGGAGTCCCACAGAGGTAAGCCTTCACTCTCATGGAGACAAAATATGCTTAATAATCATAACTTAATAATCAAAACTAAATGCTAATATATCCTTTTATTTCCATATTAAAATTATAACAAGACAGTTTATTCAGTTAAGGACACTATTATACACTCTTTGCTTCCTCTTTTAAAGCAGAGCATTATAAAATTGAAGATTGCTACAGGCAGAGTGGTTTTTGAGGCAGAGGTCTCTGCGTGTAATTACTGTGATCCTGTTTATTTGCTTGTTAATATTGAGAATAGTAATGAAAGAGGGGCAGAAGTGAAGAGCTATGTGAACTTTAATCTAATGCTTCAACGTTTTATATTGTGGTGCTTGCACATACACACAAGAACAGGGTGTTTTTCAAGAATAAAATATTGAATTGAACACATTAATTCAGCACAGTAGTTCAAATAGAGGACAATTAACTTATGACCGCAAACTTTATATCATAGAAAAACAATAGAAAAGTTATTGTATTTTCACTGCAACCCTGTAGTGTAAACAAAACTGAATTTCCACTTCTTTTTACTGAGGTGCAGACTTCTTTTCTCACACCATGCCTCTCCTCCCTACTTCTCTCCGTTTCAGCCGTCAATCAGATCTATCGTCCACCATCATGACTGAGTCTACTGAGGCTGCTGCTGCCAACGTGAGCAGCAGGAGACACGCCACCATAGAGATCACCAACCTGACAAACAACTACTGCCTCATCAACCCAAAGTGAGACTACAACCAGAAGCAAATCTGATGTTCAACCAAGCATTCAAAACTAAAACTTTGTCTCTTAACATGTATAGGCATTCAAGGAAATGAGTGTGAAATGCATTTAAAGGGAGAGTTCAGCCAAACATTTACATTTTCTAATGTCATTCCAAACCTGTATGACTTTTTCTCTTGTGAAACACAATAGAAGATATTTTGAAAACTTGTTTGTCCATACAGAGTTGTTTTGGACCCCATAAACTTTCATTTTAAGGACAATTTTTTTTTAAATACTATTTTTTATAAATACTATTATTTTTTTCATTTGTGTTCAAATGAAGTCAAACATGTTTGGGACACCATTAGGGTGAGTATATGATGGCAGTATTTAAATTTTTTGGGTGAACTATCCCTTTAAACGTGCATGTTGTGTAGCAATAAGAATGTGTGTGTGCTTTTGTATTATTCACGCGTATAAATCCCACAGGGTCTATCTGGAGAGTGGTGAAACCTTCAACCCACCTCAGCCTACAGTGCGCCCCCTCAAGACTGAACTATGCACTTTCAGCAAGACCAGCGCTCACGCCACCGGCAGCGTGGGGGTTCTGACCTACGACCTGTTCGAGCGAAACAGAAATGACTACATTGAGACCCTGGCCATAATGTTTTCTGTCCCCTGGGACTACAATCTGTATAAGAATTGGTTTGCAGTAGGTATCTACCCGAAAGGAAAGGAGTGTGACCAGAGCCTTTATAAAGAAATGTACTATCAAAAAAATCAACAGGGCTTTGTGAGGGAGGAGGCCAATGGTTCAGGCATTAACTTTGAGGGCAAATGCCTGGACATCAGGGCCACCATGTGTCCTTTGGGCAGGGCTATAATAAAACTGGAGGTGTGGGACAAGATGGTGTCTCCTATGAGTCAGCAAGTTTGCTAAACAATGTATAAGTCAGCCATTTTACTTAATCAAAATCATATAGTAACTTTTTTTAACACATACTTATATGCCTTATGTGTTATAATTTATATCATAAATGTTTGCATATACATTTACCAATGTAATAAATCTAGCACTATTTCTTTAATATCCCACACTTTAAACGGTCTGCTTTCTCTGTCAGTAGAATGCCTCAGATGTGTGTTTACAGTTTGCCTCAGACCTTGCTTCCTGCAGGCTAAATCCGCTCTCATATCAGGCAGCCATTGTATTGTTATTCAGTCAAACCATCTTCTGGGTAATTTTTCATCAGGGCAGAGATCCCTCTGAACAATACACACTGTCTGTACTGACTGCCACTGCTGAGGTATTTTGAAATAAATATTTATTCTGCAATTTCGTATGTAATACCTTTGCCTTTTTACTGAGCCTGAAGGCTTGGTTCTGTATGTATTGGTGTATTCAAAATCTCAAATGAGAGCTGTTCGCCATAAGCTGGAAACAGTCCTGTGTAAATATTTTGTAATATGTTTTTGGAAATTCCTAATTCCCAAAGAGGGCAGCTGAACAATGGGAACCGAAAGACACAGACGAAGATATAAAGAATGAATCAAAGAACTGGCAGAGCACGTTTTACATCTTTAAACTCCTCTTGTTCGGAACAACTCCTTCAGTAAGCACTGAATGATGTCTTTCCAGCTTACTCAATACTCAAAATTCACAATTCAGAAACATCAAATTCCAATTTATCAGTAAAAACTGAGCTATAGTTGGCAAACTAAAAGTTTGACAAGCAAGCAACTATCACTACTTGCCCGAAACTGAAGGGGACCGATATCTCTTTTAACGCACCAGCAATCCAGTCACTAAGGGCATACGTAAAGAGCAACGTTTGTATAGAGCACACCTCGAGAGACTAAAGCAATATTACCAACAAACATCAAAAATAAAAACAAGTCTGTTCTTAGACCTTAATTCAATGTTTGCGAGCGAGTGAATTGTTTCTCGTTCCGTTCTTCACACTACAGCCTCATTATCGTCAAATAAGAGCACTGATCAAAGGTTTCTTTCTCTATGTGCTGTGGCATTTACATGGAAAGCCATACATAATACAACAGGCTAAACATCTCTTTAACAGATTTCTCTGGAGCATTGTTGTACGATGTAATGGACAGGTGGAGAACTGCTGTAAACAGATGGCAAGTGCTTTTCTGATGCTACTGTGGGTATACCGAGTCAGGTGTGTGGATTTCCCCCATACTGGAGCTTGAAGCAGTATTCTTTTCTTTCCCTAGTGTATTTATTTTGCACTGCAAGGGAAATATTTCCCATTTTGCTTACACTGTTTTGTATTTGTGCATTTGAGCGTGTGTATGCATGTCCATGCACGCCACTGGGAAATGCCAATTAATATTGATACACACTCCAAATAAAGAAGGTTTGCACCTGTATTTAATGCTGTACATTCTTAAAATACTTAATTAAACTGAGTTGGGACAAAGTTCACAGATCTCCCAAAAAAGTCTAAATGCTGTGGCTCAAGGTTTGGCTTGTTAGCTTTATGCCAATTATGCCAGTAAATAGATGCCAAAAAAGCATCTTTTTGCAGTGATGGTCATTGAAAAATATATTCAAGAAAAATATGGACAAAAACAAGCAACACATAAGTTGGAAATATTTCATTATATTACAGCAGATATTTTGGAGGGTTCTTAAAAGTGTGAAATTGTGTGACTACTTGTCTGTGAACCAAAATTATTATTAGGGTTTTTTTTTTTTCATTTCTGTTTATGATTTTCATTTGGAGGATTAACTGTTTATTCACTGGAGCTCTCAAAAGAAGAAGTGGTAATTTGTGAGAGGACACACCCAGGAAGAAAAATCTCAGAGACAGGGCATTGGGCAAAGGTTGCCCTAATATGTGGGATCTGCGAGAGTTCAAGCTAATATAAATGGTTTCAGATCAGTATTAAGAAGTCCAGGTCACCTTACCCAATGTTAGTGACATGTTATTTGTTTAAATTTGAACCAGACACAGGGCTAGACACATGCCTTAAGAACAAAATGGATCAGCATTTACATTTAAGCATTTGACTTAAGGTCAAATACCAAGAACATTACCTAGATAACTATAACTATACCATATTAGCATCCATACCGATGCACAATAATGTTCGGTTTATTGTAGGGATGCATGATATATCGGCCACCATATCGGTATGGGTATCGGGCGACATATGTTCATTTTTGATGTTATCGTTATTGGCCCGATAAGAAAATTTGGCCGATATATTAAAACTGATAAATAATATTTCCTCCAGCTGAGACACTTCAGATGCGCACTGTTCACCTTGACGGTTTTGAACTGCTTGAAATATCATTGGAATCACATTTCAAAAAGGAAAATACGGTTAAGTGCAACATGTTGTGTCATATAGGCTACATAAAATTATAATGAGAATATTAGCCTATAATTGTGTGCTTGGGACATAGCTTTTAATGGTGAGACTTTTGTTTTTGTAATCAGGCTCTCAAAAATTTTATAAAATTTGGATTTACATTTATCGGCCAATATATCGGTAATCGGCTTTCAAATATAAAGAATGATGCCAAATTGTTTATATCGGTGCATCCCTAGTTTATTGTAGCGCATACTGCAGTTACACATCGCCTGATGCTTTAAATTAGAGGTCTTCAATCCTGCTCCTGGAGGGCCACTGTCCTGCAGAGTTTAGTTCCAACCCTAATCAAACACACCTGAATCAGCCCATCAACAAAGCCCATCTACGGAAAGCCTGGCCACTCCCTATTAAGCCCTATTGTACCGAATTTTGGTTGTAGTTCCACCAGAGTTCCACTGGGGGGCGATCGCCCTGAGTGTAAAATGAATGGGAGTCTATGGAGCTAGACGGCTAAATTTGTCTCTTTCACCCGATTGCCGTTGAGAAATCTCAGATTTGATTGTAGGTTTTGCAAGTTCAACATGGGTTATAGGTCGAAAGTTGAATGAACGAGTACTTATGTCCTTTCGATTTCTTACAGGTTGAGTTGTTGTTGCCCATTACACACTAGCATTCTGCTAATGAACGCTGATTGGTCAGTGAAGGACTGATTACGACCAGAGATACTGCTTGATGGCATCGTGGCATCCGAAGCGAGACCAGAATGTGTGTGTGTATTTTCGGCGTGGTGTTTAAAAACAACAAAACAAAAACTCTTCTAGCGCATGTATTTACCTGTGTCAGCGGTGTTGTCGATGCCTCGAGCGAAAAGAAAATGCAGAGCGCGAAAGCACCAAAGTGACTGAAGGATTGCCGTAAAGCAGTTCTCTGGTGGTACGAGGTGTATGACGTCATTGACATTTTAAAATACTTTTTAAAGCAAATAAGTGACTCTAAAAAATCTAACACCCAGCAATGAGTAATTTCTTTGCATCTCCTTTCGAATACAACATTCAAATTACTAGACAAAAAAATTATATCCTGATAAAAGTGGATTTTGAGGGGTATATCTCCATAGACCTCCATTCATTCTGCACTCGTCCTGTGAGCGCCCTCATATGGAGCCAGAGTGGAACTGCAACCAATTCAGAAGCCGGAAGTTTACTGAGTGAACGTTCTCCCCATATTAGACATTCTCTGTCATCAAGTTTTTCAGGATCGGTTGAATATACAAAGGCAGGTGTTCTGAAGCAGGTTGGAACTAAACTCTGCAGGCTTGAAGACCTCTGCTTTAAATGCATATCTTCATCAGCTGGAAAAAAAAAATTCCTCTGTGCAGTTATCATTATAGCTGTGGGTTGGATTTCTGTATTCCCAAAGAATTAGAACGATTTTAGTTACCATCTTTGGTCAGAACAGGCCTTTACAATGCATTCAAGATACATATTTTATCAGTTGATGTTATCCCTGGGAATTTAAACTTCAAAAAAAATCTCTCAGAAACGAATATACTTGAATTATTATAAAATAATAATAATTTTATTGGTATAAAAGAATACCAATCTTGTCTTGAATACAATAGTAGAGGTAATGCCCAAACAAGCATATATGATAGCTGTGATCACAAGGATTTATCTTTGCATTTAATGTGAATTCTCTTCAACAACATTTTCTGCCAGTGATATGATTAACTGACTTCAACAAGCCCAGTTTCACAAGAAAAATCCATTTCATTCATTCAGAAATTAGATGTATATTGGTAAATCACAATTCAAATTGGTTTACTGCTGCTATTTTGCTGTGTGAGAGTGCCACTGTGTGGAAGGATGAGGTAAAGTGACTCAGAGCTACATGCAATTTACACACAATATCTATTGGATTATAGTTATGATGATGAGTATAAGCTATTAAGAGATAAAAACATGTTATATATTACTGTATACTTCAAATAAATAAAAAGGAAAACAAAGCTTTCAGTCTAACATCCAACCATCCATCTCTGCCAAAGGGAGAAAAGGAGAAATAAGAACATTAAGTCGTGTGTGTTTATGTACTTGTGTTTGCTTCTAAAATTATTTAACCCATATTTGAACTGTTCAGTGGTTCTTGAGCAGCAGGCCTGTTGTCTGATCTCAGTGATGGCAGCATTCAGATTCGCTGTAGGAGCGCTGTCAACCCCCACCAGCAGACGCCCACTCAGTTGTGTCCAGAACCACAGCATCTCATATACAAACAACAAGAAAATCAACAAATCCAGCGGAGTACCATCCAGATATAAGTGTGCTACAGTAAAATAAATAATTCTGTGCCATAAAAGTTCACACATGGTTCAAGCACTTATTAATGTTGATAAAGAATAAAAAGATAAAACAAGATATTTTTATAAAGTAGTAATGGGAAGTTCCATTACTTCATAAAAATATCTTGTTTTATCTATTTATTTTTTATCCATTTTTATTAGTTCTTGAACCATGTGTGAACTAACATGGCATCAGGTTTTGTTTAGTATACTTTCGGAATATGTAACCTTTAAAGTGAATAAGTATAATTGAATTGAAATTGGATACAAATAGGCTACTAAATAACTTAATACTAGTAACAATAATAGTAGTAATATTAAAATATTAGTTTACCAACAAACTACAGAAAATTAATTAGAAACAAATAAATATAATTTACAGTTTGTCAATCATTTACCAAAACGTTTTGGGCATGGCCTGTTGAATCATTGAACACCCGACTTATATCATATTTAAAATATGAAATCTTTAAATTATTAAAATAACTATATTACTTCAAAATAAATCAAATTTCCAAACAAAATAACTACCATCCAAATATCCAGTAGGGGTTCAGCGAAAAAATCGGCAGCTGGCAGCAGGAAGTAGCTGCCATTGACAGCCGGAAGCCCTGCCAAATTAGGAGGGACCTGCCAATCGTGGTAGCCAATCAGTATCGTCCAACGTAGCACCAACCAATCACATGTAACTGGAAGTCAAGCGACAGCAGCCAATGGTGGCGCCGGCGAATTTTCAGTAATGGAGGCGGTGTTTGGCTCGGTAAATTCGTAAATGAATTATCAGATTAATAAATAATTGTTGTTTTGTAAATTGGATTTTAACTTTTTATGTTAGAGACAGTATATCTGTGCCTACTTTAGTTTAATTGGCTAATTTAATCATTTGTAGAAACGCAGCTTGTGCACCGTGTGGTCCTGGTTTGTGAGGGGCTACCATTAACTTCAAATACTACGTTACTATTACCATCACCATTAAATATTAGCTTTTATTAACGTTAACTTAATCTATTGATTAGAATAAAGGTAATGCTGAATTATTGACAAGCTCAGCCTTGATGAAACACGTGCAACACTAACCATATCTTTTTTTGTGTATTTCATTTTTCAGGGGATTGTCTGATATCCAACCATTTATTGATTTTTGTTTTATTACTATTGCATTTTTGACCAAACAGTTCTTTTAAGAACTACCTTTCTATCTCTAACTCTGTGTACACTCTGTTCTACACCTCTTGTGTAACTGCCAATCAATTATGACAGGTAAGAAGCCAATGTTTTCCCTAAATCTTACTAACTAAAGTTAATTTGAGCAGAACATGCAAAAACCTGCCCATGTTAAAGATGTAATTAGACTTCTAAAATGTTCTACCTTTATATGTGAATGAATTTGTTGCTATTTTGAGGCATGTTATGTTCTTGTAGATACTGCATGTGTACTCTTTGCTTTTGGAAAAGATGACGTCTTTTCTGGGATAGGCAGTTGTCCCTACTGTACAACTGGGGTGATGTCAAGTCCTGAGCACTTTCAGGTGAAGCATGCCATATATTTTGAGGACAATGGCATCCATAAGCATTGTACAAAGCACACATGCATTTTACATGTTTGTTGTAAGTTAAAATGTACTAAATTTCTCTTGTCTTTCTAGAAAAATATTGTGTTCCTTGCTTTTGTTTGAATGCCCAACAACAAAAGAGGTGCCATTGGCATTGCCCTAAGTGTCGGCACATCTTGTGTTGTGCCCCTGACCTACATAATCATGGTATGTGCAATGTAATTAGTTAAATTTTAAAGTCTTGTTTCGTTTAGATTTCATTCATGTTATGATTAACTCACCTCATCTTTTGTCCTTTTTGCAGATCTTTCAGTTACATGCAAAATTACCAGTCTGGTGGATACAGACTCATTTAGGAGGAGGGCACACTCATGCTGGCTTGACAGTATGTATTTACTTTCTTTTACACATTTGATTTAAAAGTGGTTAAAATAGTAACTGAGAAATTTAATTGTATGGCAACATGGTCTTCAATTATTCTCTTTTTAATCATGCTCATTTTTATGCTCTTCAAATTTAAATATTCAGGTGTAACAAATTGGAGAGAGAAGTCTGTGACATGTCAAGAATATTACCAGATGTACACACTGCAGCCCTGCAGACACTGCAATGAAATTTACAAGAACTGCTTACCAGGTGTATACATTATGAATGAAAATGTGATCACTGCTCGGTGCTTAATGACAAAATTCAATAAGAATAGTCATTCATGTGGCTGCATCCATGTGTACTGTTAATAAGGTAATTTGGATATTAATGTCACAATTTTCTTATGAATCCTTTAGGTCATGTTGGACGAGGAAAACGAGGAGAAATGCAAGGCTTTTACTCGGAAAACACCCATCCAGGGTTTTGCAGTGATTGGTGTCAGCTGCTGGAGAGTGAAAATTCGTTTAATCCACCAGTTCCAGTCTAAAAGCCTACTTAATCATGGAACTAATCTTTCTTTTTTTCTAACTAATCTTTAACTTAACAAATTCTTTCTTTCTTTCTTTCTAACTTTGCTAATAAGCTAATAGAAGAGCTCAAGTCTGAAGAAGACCCTCATCAGTCTGTTTTCTGCTGACCAAGTTACTACAGGTTACAGGGGTCAAACACTACGTGACTTGCGTGATTGGATTCACAGAACTGTACTTTTATGTGTATTTCTTAAATGAATAAAAGTGAACATTATCTGTACTACTTTCTGAGGAGGGAATGTTTCAGTATGTTTTGGTAGTCTGTGCTCAGGCCCTCTACAACTTTGGAGAAACTGTGATTCCCTTGTGCTTTTGTGTGTGTTGAATGCTCTGTGCAGGTCTTGTGATATGCAACAACAGACCCCGAGACGCATTTCTACGACCTCCGAGGTCATCACCGGACCAAGTCTTGGACTCGGATGACAATTATCTTGATTAATGTCGACTTACCCTCCTATCTATCCGTAAGTGTAGAATTGTTTAGACTTTGTTTTCTTAGCCAATCAGAAGTAGCCAACATGTATGTACTGATCTCATTCATGCCCCTAGAAATGGTATAACTGGTGTGAGATTTTGTGTACGGTAGAGTCTCTGGCCTGCAACCTCCTCGATGAAACTGCAAACTATTCTTCAGTAAACTTTTACTTATTTGATTGAACCTCACAACTCTTGGTCTTCTTTCATCATATCTGGTCCTGGGTCTTTAAGCTGTTGTTATCCCCTAACACAAGAAACATGGTAAATCTTGTTAAACCATTGGTAGCCCATTCTTGTAAATTTGCTAACCAGGAAAAAGGTGGATATATTTCATTATTTAACAAACATGTATACTCATTCATAAGTTACATTTATACATGTACAAATTCATAATTTCAAGTGTAGCTTTTTGTTTGTTTTATTATGTCTATGATCTTGATTTTAATCAAATAATATAAAATAATTACTAATAGAAGTATTTTATGTAAATGAGTACTAAAATTATATATAATGTTTTATATAATAAATTTATATTAATAATAATATATAATTATAATGATATAATTTATTTGCCTGGCTAAAAGCGGCATACACCTCCGACTTCCGGTTATTAGCGGCAGCTGACGTCCGGTTTTATTGGCCGGTTTTATTGGTTTTATTGATAATATAAAACAATGGATTAAAATTAAAATGAATAAAAAAACACATGGTATTGAGTAAGTTCTAAACGACTTCATCTCAAACAATTTACGAAAGAAAAGCTTTAACGTTACCTGAGCGCGAAGGTAACGTTTACAGAACGCCGGTCATTGACGTAATTTTCAAGCGCCGATTACAGTGTTTAGTAACGCCTTGCGTGCGACGCCTACCACAACCCCCAGCTCCTTTCAATGACATTTGACGAATTTTCCGTGATCAAACACAAATTGCAAACATGCAAAGGTTTGTCAGACCTCAGCTTATGCTTCGTGATTCTCAAAAGACAATTTTACCTACAGCGGGTCAGTCTTGTACAAACAGCATATGTAAGTATCAATGAAAATTATTTCATAACTTTCCTTATGACTACACATTTGTAATACTTCTCTCGGGGAATTGAATCCACAGATGCTAGCCTTCTGCCCAAATGTCATAGTTTTGAGAGTTGAAACTTGTAAATAAAAAGCAAAGCACATTTAATAAAGCGCCTTTTGAGACAGACTGCATGCTATGTTTACAATATATGCTTATGAATGCCAAATGTTTCAATATTTGGAAAATGTTTGGTGTTTATCACGATAGATGTTTATTCTTGTAATGTTATTTGTTGTAGTGCTCAGAGCTCCTGCATATTAAAACAATCCACTAATGTTATCTCTGATTTTTGAGTTGGTACTTGCTTATCTTTGCATGTTTATGTGCTTTTCATCTGCAGTGCCATGTGTAAGGGGATATAGTGTATTGCCTCCCACCAATAATGAAGAGGAAAAATCCATGCTTCACAGGATGATGAGAGTGGACCATGCAGGAGAATATGGTGCCAACCGAATCTATGCTGGTCAGATGGCAGTTCTCGGCTGTACAGAAACACGCCCACTCATTCAGGTATTAGCTAAACCAAAGCTGACAGTTAGTACACAAATGTAACTTTTTTTTCTCTTAAGTTATATCTTTTATTTAAGTTACTGGAAGTTTTTATTAGTATTATTATTTTATTATATATATACATATATATAAAAGACCAATATTGAGGTCTAATGTGAAATTATGCATTCAATGTGATGTTGAATGTCAACTTCTGATGACATTTCAATTACTGTTAAAGGAAATGTGGGATCAAGAGAAGCAGCACCTGAGTAAGTTTAATGAGATACTGGGTGACAACAGGGTGCGTCCAACCCTGCTGCTTCCTTTGTGGAATATAGCAGGATTTGCTCTTGGTGAGTGTGGCTGTTACATTATTTCTTCTCTGTTTTAGAAAATAATGTTTCTCAAGAATTCAGTCCAGGAAACTCATTTATTTTATACAATATGTTGGTGCAGACACAAAACTTTTTTTATGTGCACAGGGTACCCCCAAAACCTGGAAATATTGGGGTAGTGTAAAATAGCATTATTCAGGGTTGGAAAAAGGTATAAATTAATAAATTTCAATAAATTGCTCCGCTGTCTCTATACATTGATTTTTTTAAAATGTATAGTATGCTATCATGGATAACTGGAAAAGTTGTCATTGAAAATCATTGGTCAAAAGATGTGAGAACCCTTTGTGTACTAGAAAGAGTCTTCAATGTAAAATTTAGCATTGGTGGGATGTCTTTTTTTTTTTTTGACAGGAGCTGGTTCTGCTCTCTTGGGAAAAGAAGGGGCGATGGCCTGCACAGTGGCTGTAGAAGAGAGTATCTCAGAGCACTATAACAGTCAGATCAGAACTCTTATGGAGAAAGATCCTGAGAAGTACACAGAACTGCTGCAGGTGGGTCAAATCCTTAAGACATGGTGTGCTTCATACTTTACACACAAAGAAACTGTAGAATAGTGATGAGGCTCTTGCTTAAAGTATGTATTGGAGGATTTAAAATTGTATTGCTTCATTTGTATCACAAAAATATTGTCAGTTCAACGGTTCGCTTATGCTGATAGTATAGTTTGTAAAAAGGATGAAATGGTAGCTTAATTTTCTAAAGTGATGTCAGATGCAGAACCCCACTGAATAATATATATATATATATATATGTACGATGCAGATGAATAAATGTTACTGACTGCAGTAATATGTTACAGTGATTTTTTTTTTAAATGTTTTATTGTCAGATGATTAAAGAATTTCGGGATGATGAAATGGAGCACCATGACACTGGACTTGAGCATGATGCTGAATCAGTAAGTCTGAATAATGGCATGTAACATGATTTGTAGGGCTGGGCGATATGACGATATTATCGCATATCGACAATGTCTCGCAAGTATCAGAATTTCGATTATGACAGTCAGTTTCCAGACGATCATCCACAATGTCAGGGGAAAATGACAAATATATTTCACATAGCCCCATGCCACATGCACATGCAATAGCATGAATTAAATATTTTCTATAGGTTAGTAGTTAGTAGGGTTAGGAAGAGAAAATCGATTTTCTTGAGACCATTCTTTAAGCGCAAGAAGACGCCAAAGAGAACACTTCTGCGTGCGCGCTTTGGATATGTGCACACTTCAGAAGTACGCACACAGAAGTGCTCTCTTTGGTGTCTGTTCACAGAGAGCCGCCTCTCATATAGTGCACGGACAAATACACACACAATGATGTCAAAATATCCAGGTAAACACAGTTGGTTTTGTCTTATGTTAATGTAAACAGTTGAAAAAGAAAAACAGTAGGCGTACCAGAGCCATGCATTGACAGCAGCCTAATCGCTATATACCCGCTGCCACCATTAATGTTAATCAAAGAACAAAAGGAAAAGAAAATCACTCACTGAACTTGACAGAATAACTTTTGTAACTTTAATTAGCCTAATCTGTATTTTATTTGTTGTTGTTCGGCACTGACTGCTTTAACGGCAACGTGTGTCTGTGTATGCGACTATGCTTTGGAGATGCGTTCCCTTTCAAACATCATTAGGGGCCAAGTCCCTATTGTATCCATTAGTTTTCTTATTATTATTCCTCCCCAGTGGGAATCTATGGCAGCCCTATGAACTGTAAATAGAAAAATTATGAAAATTGGCACAATTGTAGTGATGGTAATAAATAGTAACCTGACCAACTTTGGGGTCTCTAGGACCAACCCTATAGTGTTTATCAAAAAGGAGCATAAAAGGAGGAGCGACAACAGTGAAGAGGAGAGAGGATCAGGCCTGGAACATTTTTGTTGTGGTTTTATGTTTTTATGCGGCAGTCGACCGTGAGGGGCTGCCGCTTTACTTCCGTTTTGTGTTAGTTTATTTTTGGATTAAAGTTTGTGAAACGTTCGCTGGTTCCCGCCTCCTTCCGTTATCAACAAACATTGCTACAGTAACAAAATAAAACCTTAAAGGACAAGTTCGGTATTTTACACTTAAAGCCCTGTTTTAAGTTCGTTTCTGATGAAATAGAATGGTTAAGATTGAAATTTGGACAAATGCTGCTGTCCCGAGAATTTTCGGTTTCTGTGTTAGCACCCCCCCCCCACCTACACAATGGTTTCATAGGGGCACTGGAAGAATAATTCATAAAACGCATTAAACTTTAGTTTACAAAGATGTGAAACTCACCGAGTGGTCTGGGGTGTTCACTGATATGATCACACAAAAATCGCTAAAAAAGATGCTTTCCAACAGGTTTTAGCGTAGTTTTTGTCCAAGAAGGGGCGGGGCTCAGGTAGACAATATAATCGGATATCGTGATATTTTTATCGATAAAATCGATTAAAAATTTTTTTTTTACATTGCCCAGCCTTAAATTTGTGACTGCATGAACTAGCATATTAAAATATAAAACCTCAATAACAAGAATTGTTTTAATAGTTATTTTTCTAGAGCCACAGATATGTTCATGCTCTGCCATTGCGTGTATTAGTGACACATTGTGCGTCTTTATTGCAGGTGCCTGGATATCAGCTGATGAAAGCAATCATACAGGCTGGCTGCAAAGCTGCAATTTATGTCTCAGAACGAGTATAAATGTAAAAAGTATTACTTATTTAAAAGTCACCCTGATATCTTGTAAATATGGCTTCTACTTTTTGTAGCTTTAAAGCTGAAATATGTAATTATTTTCAGTGTTACAATATTTTATTCAGTAAGCCATTTTGGGTTGATTTCTCCAAAATCATTGTGGTGCTTGCTCTGTTCGTTTGAGCATCCCACCCTCCCCGACACAGCATAATTTTGGGGCTTGACTATATTTATATATATAATTAAAAAAATAAAATAATAATAATTATTTATATATATATATATATATATATATATATATATACAGTGATGTGAATAAGTTAGGACACCCATGCTAAAGTTGCCTAAAAAGAGGAATAAAAAATCATCTTTTGGAAATTGACCTTAATGCCTTAATTAAAAAAATGAGGGAAAATCCAACCTTTAAGGACACCAATTTTCTTTGTGAATGAATAATGTATCATAAATAAATAAATGTTCTTCCTTAAAATACAGGGTGCATAAGTCAGGACACCCCTATGTTAAATTCCCATAGAGTCAGGCAGATTTTTATTTTTAAAGGCCAGTTGTTTCATGGATCCAGGATAATATGCATCCTGATAAAGTTCCCTTGGCCTTTGGAATTAAAAAAGCCCCACATCATCACATTCCCTTCACCATACCTAGAGATTGGCATGGTGTTATTTCAGTTAGGCTAATAGCTGGTATGATTTGCATTGAAAGATGATCTTATGGAAAGTGCCCCATGCCAATCTCTAGGTAAAAGAAAATTGGTGTCCTTAAAGGTTGTATTTTTCCTCATTTTTCCAATTAAGGCATTAAGATCAATTTCCAAAAGATGATTTTTTATTCCTCTTTTTAGGCAACTTTAGCATGGGTGTCCTAACTTATTCACATCACTGTGTATATATATATATATATATATATATATATATATATATATATATATATATATATATATATATATATATATATATATATATTAGTCTTTATTACCAAAGCCTGAAGTGGGGATAAAGTGCCAGTACTCATGATGGAAAAGGGGGAGGTGTGGTTGTACTGTGTGCTGACCCACTTTGAGCATTGTTTAATATCTCTTTGTCTGGCCAGTGGAAGACAGGGGGAATGTTCAGAAAACCTGTTGGGAAAAAAGTATATATATATATTTCTGCAGTTTCAGTTTAGTGACACTAGTGGTGTATATTACATACTTCATCATGATATATTTTCTGGTGCTGTTCCTCACAGCAGTATAAATGTTGAACATTTATTTATTTATTATATTTTATACATGGCCTGTATTATTTTATCTCACCCAGCAGGATATATTCAGAAATAACATGTAATGTTTTATCACTATTGTGTTGACATTAAAGTCATATGTCTTTACAGAACGTGTTTGTTTGCACAGACCATTTGGAACACAAGAGGGCAGACTTTGCCTTTTAAGTTAAAGGTAATTTGCAGCCACCAGTCATGACAGGGCAATCTGTACCCCAACTGTTAAAATTATTATTTTATGTGAGAAGAAAGACCACAGATATATAAACATATTTGGCATGCTATAAATATTCTCATCTGTTATCTTAGAATATCTAGGGATGCATGCATACAATATTAGGGGAAGTTACCACAAGGGTCGCTATGAAAACATGTAACATAATCTGTGTTGCGGAGACGCGGGAAACAGCTGTCTCCATCTCCCTGTGGTTCCCATGACTTAATCTATAAGGGCATGAAGTCAGCCTGGACACTCCACAGAGAGTATGAGAGCCTGGATTTCAGTTACTGTGTCTAAGGGGTTATTTCAGTATGTTGCCATTTGGTGAATTTAGTTTGAAGCTTTGATAAGAAGAGAACAGGCTATGAGAAGTGCACAAATTATACTCTGGACCCCTTCCTCCTCTTCGTCTAGAATCTTTTATGCTGACTGTACTGGATAAGAGTTCTTGAGAGGCCTGTTTAGTTTGGCAGATTCTGTTAGTGGGCAGAGCTACTGTATACTCGCATTCAGAGAGAAGGAGGCTGATGCAATCCCTGTGTAACTACAAGTACTCCTCAGCTTCCAGTCAACCATCAACTGTGACCACATGTAACCCTTAACAGACTCAAAGTTTGAGGCTTTCAACTGCCCACTGCCCACAATCTGCCTCCTGTCCCATACTCCCCTTCTCTCCTACTTCAGAATGTTTTTATTTCTAAACATATCTTCCATATAAGCATTTGCATTGCTTAATGTAATGCAGAAGCTGCCACGCAATCTTTTATTCTCATGATAAGTCTGTGTTAGAGGAAGCTGACCCATCTGGAAACACTGCATGAGTTGCTCATTGTGAACAGATCACATGTCTTTACGTCTTAATAGCACACTACAGCTGAAGCTCTTTTAAATAAACTTAAATGCAGAATATATATTCAAAACATTTCTGGATATTTGACTGTCAATCCTTCACCAGTAGTAATGACATTAAGAGTATTAAAGGTCTTTAGAATTTCTCTTATTAGCACAAACAAGTTCAGACAGTGTATGTGTTGTGCTCAGAAGCTTATTATGCATCAGTGTTATGAATCATGTAATTGTGAGACTGTTTCTTAAAGCTTGTTTCCCTCAGGACACAGATGCTAACCACAAGACATTCTTTTTACAGTAAGAGAGCTGCGTTCAACTCAGTTGTAACTGCAAATCATTAATGCATTTATCTGTTTTGTAGTTGCTGATCCCTTTCAGGCAGCTTGGTATTTTTAGAGTGGGCTGCATCACTATCAAAATAGCTCAAGAAGATTGATAAGAAGGTACATGAGAGAAACACTGCAGTAATTGCCTCCTGTCCGTTGCCTTTTCAAGTTCCCTATAATGAAGATCACTTCCTTCCTCAGGCATCTTATAAGTTCCAACAGACCAGTTATATTGTTATCCAAACAGTTCAGCCATCCATATTTAGCGATCCGTCTCTGTGTTTATGCTCTGACGGGTCATACAGGTTTGTGTGACTTAGTCAGGTGCTGCTATGTGTTTGACTTGATGCTAACTTTCATGGCCATGGGCACTGTTTGTTTTGAAATCAGAGGGCAGAGGTAGCAACATGCACTGGGTGGGAAAGGTGTGGTTTTCTGTTTGTGGCTAACTCAGTGTGTCTGATATGAAGTGAACCACGGACTAACTGTATTTGCTTAAGTTTAAATTCAAATTCTGTACACTGTACACAGGGCTTTATGCATTTGTGATAGATGTGATTAGGAGTATTTGACTAAGCTTTGAAAAAGCCATTCTAAAAACGTATGTCCATAAAGCAAGATAATATTAAATTGCTTATGTCCATACAGCAGTACAAACGCACTCTGTGGACTGATTAAGAGAGATGACAGTGGTTTCTTGTTCAGTATCACAGGGTCAGGGGTGACCGGGGGAAGGCTCGTGCTGAGGTTAGGGGTTGGTAAAGGATCTATAAAGATACAGAGATCTTACTGTGAACAAACCTTTCAAAGAGAAATGCTGTGCGCGCGCAGTGTTTCTGTAAACTTTCTCAATGACCTTCTGTGTAGCTTACCAGGGCCACACCTCTACTGACACCTTTCATAATTTATTCTAGTCATTTTATAAAAGGAGTTGTGTGATGGTATTAGTGAAACATACTTTTGTATTCCACAGTGAAAAGAAAAACACAAGTTTGGAATGACATGAGCATGAGTTTTTGTATGAACTTATACTTTTAAGTGTAAGCACCCTTTTTAACATTTATAAACATTTGATTTTTGCTCACATTTTTTTCAATCCATGCATGTGGTATATTCATGTTGTGTAAATATCTAAGCCAAGGGCTCATTCTGTCAGCGCTTCCCATTTTGAGATCTGTTTCTTTAAGAGAAGAGAGAGGAGGAGTGTGGACAGGCTCTGGGTTTTGAACGCCTCTTTTTTTAAACAGAAATTCCTCTCTCTCAAGAGTTTGGCATTTCCTCTGAGCTCACACACTGAGAGCCTGCTCTGCCGTTTCACACAGTGCTCACTTGTGTCAAAAGGGGGGATTTTCAAACATCCTGAACGAGAGGACTTCTTTTGCCCTCAGCACACGCTGCATCTGCAAAGAAACTTCACTTGGCAAACTTCCTCTTACACGACGGTTTCTGCTCAAGAGGACTAAAAGAACAGCTCAGTCTTGTTTTCAGCATCTGGATGAGTGGTTAAGCATGGGCTAGCCCCAACTTTTCCCACAAAGCTGGAGTGGACTGGAGGAGGAGGATGAGCGTTTACACTCTCAACCTTAGGTTGTTCTGGCCGCTGGTCACTTGCATCCTCACTGCTCTGCTGCTACTGCACCAGTACATCATCAGAGGATCTGAGGACCAAGGGAACGACTGCTCTGATCAGGGACCTGGAGCTGTCACACTCTTTAAGTACATCCTAGCATTTATCTTATGTTACTTCTTTATAAAGTACTGCTCAACTCAACCTGGCTCTGCTAGGGGGGCTTTCCACAAAGTCCCAGAGGGGCAGGGAAAATTATGTGTCTCCAAGAGAGAGCTACTGGACGATCACTACGAGAGGCATGTGCGTCTCTCTCCACATGTGCTGGGCCACAGCAAAGCCCATGTTGCCAAGCTGGTGAGTGAACTTGTAAGGGTGGGTCGCACCAATGTCCCGCCGGAGTCTTCACTGGCCTTCCGGGGTGACTTCATCCAGATCGGCAGTTCCTATGAGGAGCACAAGGTGGGCTCACCTGACTGCTTCGACATCCTTGTGCCTCTGCGGGAACCTCGTGGGCTGAAACTGGAGGCCAGCGTTTCCACTGACAAACATGGAGGGCCACCGCTGTGCACACTGAACACGCCTCGCAAGGCGGAGTGGGCACGTCGTCACAAGGCCTTCACGGACACGTTTATGCACTTGCACAATGCTCAAAGTGTCTATAGGATGAGCCCAGATTCCGTACAGCGCTGGTTTTACACAGCCACCCAGCGCTGCCTTGCTACTTTCCGTTACATGTTTGAGCAGCGCTGCTCCCTCAGCCTGTCTCTCAGTGAGGAGCAGCAAGTGCTCCTCCATCTGACACCCCGCTCTGATTATGTCTGCTGCCACATCTCCATGGGCGTTCGGCTGATCCCAGCCTTTCCTCTCAGTGATGGTGCCTTCTTGGTGGCATCCCGGCGGGGTCAGCGAGGAGAAGACCTTTGGACAGTGTACTTTCCCAGGCAGGAGCAGAAACTGTTAGCATGGCTGAAAGGTAGACTGCCCTCCAACTCCTGTCATCTAAAGTGCCTTCAACTCCTAAAAGAGGTACGTAACCTCAGTGGGGAGACACTGGACTTGAAGTCTGGAGCTGAATGGGGAGGAGTGCTTTCGTCCTATGCTCTGAAGACCGCTTGGATTCGTCTGCTGCTCAGTACGCCCCCTGAGGCCTGGGACGAGTGCAACCTTGTGGACCGGCTGGATGATCTTCTTCGCAGTCTAAGGGAGAGCCTACAGTCTCGGGCTCTTTGCCATTTACTCCTCGGAGGCGTTAATGGGCTTCTGCCAGACTCTGTCACTCTGCCCAAACTTGTGAAGGAGACGGTACCCTCCAACCTGTGGGCAGAATTTAGTGGCATCACCCTCGATATGGTCTCCGCCCGACTGGCTTACTCATGGAACCACCTCCCTCGCCTAATTCGCCTCGGGCGACCGCAGAGAACCAGCCTGGGCAGAGGTGTTCACTGCAAATATATTGATGCAGAGTGAAGGTCAACTATGATGTTGCTGAACACGTATCGATAGCTAGCTACATCTTGGTTTATGTTTTTTCAGAAATTAATGTCACATATCTTTATCTTTTTTGCATCTGACTTTTCAAAATTAAGTTAAATTAAGTTTGAGATTTTTTTTTTTCTTTTTTTTTTCTCAAAAGATAGCAGTCAAAGCACTAGATTAGAGCACAATAGTTGCATTTAGTAGGTATACCAATACTTTTAACAAATCAGTCTTGGTACTGTACTAGACTTGGTACTAGACTTGTGTTGACTCAGGTTGACCATGATGTCATGGTTTCTGGGGTAGTGAGCAGTCAAAACAGCATGTACACCAAAGTTTTTCCACACCCACACAGTATTAGTAATGCCAGCCTAAACAGATGCGCTTCCTGTTTTGAAGGGAAGAACTGCAGTGTGACCACTGTAAAAATCTGTCTGCTGTTTCTTACAGACCCAAATATATTCTTTATTTTGAATGAATTAATAATAATGTTTCATAACTGTAGCAATTTCAGTATTGCATAATTGATTGTTAAAGCGTTCCTTTGTTGTGTCAAATCATAATTAGTGCTTTAGTTCACCTCAGTTTATTACCTTAATTGGCACACTTGAGGATAAGGCAATGATAGCATAGCTTCACTTCATCTTGCATGTCTACAGGGACCCCAGCTTGTGTGCTGTTCACGTGATCTTTTCCCTCAGAGACATGGCTCTATAGGCTGTCACCATGGAGACATGCTACCTCAGCCCAGGGTCACTTATTTATGCACTAGCTGTAGTTTTAATGGCTGATTGCATTGCATTTACCTTACGGCAGCAGTCAGAGATCCTTATTGATCTCTTGCTGGTGCTGAGTGTTACAGGGTTAGTTTCTTTAGGCTCTTTCCTGCACAAACCTCATCCATCTGCCTGTTATTGAACAATGTGTTCATGTTCATTTATGTCAGACATATCTTAGTTTCATCAACTTTGTAGGGAAATGTTTGTGGTACCTAAGCAAAACTCTTTGAAGCTTTTTTTTTTTTTTTTTTTGTCTGTTGCCTAAAAGCGAAACAGAAAATGAAAAAGGAAATGAAAAAGGACATGCTCTAAATACAATGGTTAAATGTAGTCCAAAACAAGCAATATAAAATACAGATTAACTCATGTTGAATGTATATGTATATTAATGTATATGCAATTTAATGTATATTTGGTACTGTATGTGAATGTAAGTTGATTTTAAAACAAATTGTACTTTATGTACATAGTGTAAAACAATGTGTGTGAGTATGTGTATATACTGTATAAATAAATAAATATATATATATATATATATATATATATATATATATATATATATATATATATATAATTTATAATATTATATATATATATATATATTAGTGGATATAATTTATACATGTATTTTATTACATGAATTTAAATAAATATCTATATTTTGGACTGCACGGACTTTTGTTGAATATTTGTTGATTGTAACACCTGAAACAATTGTTTATTTTTTTTACCGTGATAGAGATTTCCCATATCCTTTTCTATAAATAGGTGGTGAGATTGTCTCATTGAAACAAAATATACCTGGTACACAATATTACAACTTATCTTAGAACTACAAAAAGAGATTTCTTATATATATATATATATATATATATATATATATGTTTAGATCACTAAACATTATTTTTCTACATATTTGTCACATGGCACAGTACAACGTGTTCTATTAAAAAAGATGTTTTCATAATTATGAAATGCAAAATGGTTTCCTTGCACTCAGACACAGTCATGCTAATTATCGTCTGTATAGTCTTGTTTGGCAGTGTTTATTTTCAATAGAGTGTTACGTTTACAGTGATGTGCTTCAGTGTAAATTATACTGGGGCTGAAAGCTGGTGCTCTCTAACATTAGGACATCATCTCATCCTTTCTAATTATCATTTAATTTATGTACTTGCTTGCAGGATTTGATTTGTTGGCAAAGTAAACCACAGCTGTAATCTGAAGTCATGGAGTCATGATTGAATGTGGGAGCCACCTTGAGGTCAGTATCTGTTTAGGGGACAAATAATTTAGGACAGTAAATTCAGCTTTTAACAATCTCACATTATGCTCTGTATCTTTACAATGTCTGGTTCTCTAAAAATTATCTCAAATGATAGATGTCTTTGGGTGTAGGTGGGTCGTATACGTTTACTCAAACGTTCTCTTTAGACGCAGTCATTTGGAACTTACAGTAGATGTATGGCAGCTACAATTAAATGAGAATCATTTACTTCATATCATGCTCAAACTGCTCAATGAAACATGCTGGGTGCCATTTACATTCATGCATTTAGAAGACTTTTTTTCCCTCCCAAAACGAGGGACATAAACAATTTGTGTTGAGTGCCATCAATATACCAGTATCTGTCAAACTCCAAAAATGATGGGAAAAAAGCACAAACTTCATGCAACAAGCTTTCTGAAGCTAAACACCTAATATGACAGCAGAGGTCACTGTAAGTCTGATTTTTATGAGACATGCCTTTCAACATGTTCTCAAGAGCAGAAACAAATGAAGCGACTAAATTCACACAATCTCTAATTCTAATCTATCTAATTCTATCTACATCCAACTGTTTATCATGCCATCCTTCCAACCTAAAATATAAATGTTTTACATCATCCTGTATTACACACAATGTGGTTTTCATCTAAAATCTTTCTTTTTACCTGAAACTTTCTTTTCTGCTTCTTATTTATTTCAAATACTGTGGTTTAAATGAACTATTATATTATATTATATTATATTATATTATATTATATTATATTATATTATATTATATTATATTATATTATATTATATTATATTATATTCTTCGACTTTCTAGGTAAGTCTTAGTTCCTCCCAAGGTTCCTTCTTCGTTTACTCAAACATCTTAGGGTTTTTCCTAGTTTTTCCTTGCCCCTGGCACTCTTTGCCTTTGTTTGTAAAGCACTATTTTATTCTATACAGTTTTGTTTGTAAAGTGTACAAATTTATTGTGAAAAGCTCACTAGAAATGCATTGAAGTGAATGAAATTACAAAATTTGGAGTGGGCAAGATATTTTTAATGTTTTTAAAAGAAGTAAAATTGTGAAATATTTGTTTCTTTAATATATTTTAAAAAGTAATTTATTACTGCGTCATAGTCTTCAGAGTCACACGATCCTTCAGAAATTATTCTAATCTGATTTGCTGACAGTTTCTGGTCCCCGTTGATTTGCATAGTATTTTTTTCCTACTATGAAAGTCAATGGGGACCAGAAACTGTTAAGTGACCGACATTCTGCAAAATATCTTCTTTTGTGTTCAGCCAAGGAAAGAAATGCATACAGGTTTGGAACAACTCTAGGGTGTATAATAAATTATGACAAAATTTTAAAACTATCCCTTTAATTTCTTTAAAAAAATCTTTAGTGTCTGTTTTTCAATCGAAAACTCTCTGTGAAACTCTACACCCCATAACCTGACATGATGCTCAGAGTACATGCGTAGTTTCATCCGGTGAGCGAAGCAGCTCTGAGTCGGAACAGCTGACGCAGCAACAGGTCGTGTGTCCCTACCGTTTCCAAGGAAACTTGCTTTAAAGTTCCTTGTGTTCACCCACTCAGGTTACAATACAGCACCAGGAATGACCATCATATACATCTTATAGACTCTCCAGAACAACTTGTGCGTCATGTCTTAAAGACGGTAGCACATCTGCGTACCTCAGTCAGTCACAGTCAGAGCAGCAGCAGGTGTGGCCGCACAGACCCCGGCTCTCATAAACTCAGTGTAACTAACGTGTTGCCGTGGCAGCAATTAGCCCGTTCACCTGCCGTCTGCCCGTCTCTCCTCAGACTCTCCCCCTGTTTGCGGTGAAGTGAACAACAAGTGGTTGCAGGCAGCCAGCGAGGTGTTGTAAAGACAGACTGGAGGAGGCGGGGAGGGATGCACATAACAGATTTGATATACATCAGTGCTTCTGCAAACCTGGATGAGTCACTGGTCTCTGAAAGAAACTCAGGGCAGGAGGGGGAAGGAGGGCGCTGCTCTCTCCAGGGAGAGGAGAGCTCGCTGTCTGGCGTGTCATTTCTGAGGACTAGGCACGACTGGAGAGGGAGGAAGGAAAGAGAGGGAGATTAGGTGTCTGAGTGGGTGGGACTGAAGATGATGGGGAGGAAGAGGAGATAGAGAGATAGCTAGAGAGGGAAGCGGGGGGTTGTTTTGTATTTGGCTCATCACTCTTGAAGTAGATTTTGTTAGGCTGGTTAGAGGAACCAAGTCCATAGAGACCTGAATTCATTACTTGAGTCACATTTACAAATCCGCCCCCCCCCCCCCTCTTTTCTTTCTCTCTCTCTCTCTCCTCTCTCTCTCTCTCTCTCTCTCTCTCTCTCTCTCTCTCTCTCTCCTCTCTCTCTCTCTCTCTCTCTTTTACTGAGTAAATCTGGATCCAGAGAGTGTCATGTTGCTCTGGATGGGAAGTGAAACAGTGGGGCGCGAGTAAGAGGAGGATGGCGTACACACAGGTGAGTCCCAGTCACTACTTTTCCATCTGGATCCTTCTGGATTACACTTTTCATCTTCATATGTGTCTTCCTTTGCTCATTCGTTCATAATCAGATTTTTTTTTTTTTTTCATCTGATGATTATTTATGGTCAAGGCCTAAAACCATTTCAATTTCCTAAATGTATGATTTGTTTGTATTTATTCACTTTAATGTATTATTGTTTATGAAATATTAAGATTTGATTAGTTAATTCTCAAGATATATTTGTGGACATATTTTTTTCTATGTCATATACAATAAAAACTTAATGGCAATTGATTTATATGGGATTTGGGATGTGAGTGATATTTTCATTTGAAACAGTATAGGCTGCAGACAGACTCACTGATGTTTTTGTGAATTAAGTATGAATGAAGCTTCTTTTTGACGTTTAAACTCTGTGGCGGTGTATTTGTGTGTCTGTATGCTGTGTTATGATTTATGGAACTGTGCTGAAGACCACTGGTATGGGAATAGCGCTTGCTGGAACTGGCCATGTGGACCAGTGGGGATAGTGTCCCATCCCTCCCATCTCAGTAACCCTAATGCGTCATCTCTGCCTGAGCCGGCGGCAGCAAGGTGCGGGCTGGGTGGGACAGGAGTTCGTATCACTGTTGCCATGGTTACAGCCACAGCTAATTGCTAAGACAACATTGGGCCGCTGATGAGGAGCAAGAGAGCAGGAACAGGGGGTGGGGAACGGGAGAGAAATCAACCTGTAGATGTTCACAGGTGTTGAAAGGAAGGAATATAACAGTCCTGTGTGTAAGCAGTCAGATAAAATGTTATGTGTTTTAGACCCTCCCCCTTACAAATCAACACCAATGGTGTTAGATATTTTTTAAATAGGCTACAGATTAATTTGAATGTGGCTTTTTGGGATGCTTATCAAAATATATTAGTGCAATAACACTTTAATGCAAAGGTGGATTATTACAGTGCTCTTAAATTAAAACCCATAATACAAAACAAGTAGGACAATATTTGAGGTTATAGCAACTTTTTCATTACTGGATGTAGCTTCAAAGGTTTCTGCTTTTTTATTTTTTTATTTTTCAATCAGACCAGCACCTCAGAGAGCACTTATCCAATATATACTACAAAGCATTGGGGTCTGTAAAAGGGTTTAATGTTTTTGAAAGACTCTTACACTCACCAAGGCTGCATTTATTTGATCAAAATACAGTAAAACATTAATATTGTGAATAATGTGAAATATTATTACAATTCAAAATAGCTTTCTTCTAATTTAATATATTTTAAGTGTAATTAATTCCTGTGATGCAAAGCTGAATTTCCAGCATCATTACTCCAGTCTTCAGTGTCACATGATCCTTCAGAAATCATTCTAATGATTTGCTGCTCAAGAAACATTTCTTATTATCAAAGTCGAAAACAGTTGTGCTGCTTTATTTAAAAATAATTTTATGGAAAGTTTGATAATTTTTTTTCAGGATTCTTTAATGAATTATTTTAAGCAGTGTAATGTTATTTACTGATACTTTTGAGCAATGTATATCATAGAAAACATGAACATGATGAGATATTTCTAATAATGTTATTAATTTAAAAAAATAAAATTAGGCAAAGGTTGCTAACGAATTTCATTAATATTGATTATTAAAATGTTTGTTTTTTTATTATTTGAATACAAATAGTGAACATTCAATAAAGAGACCTGTCCTCTCACTGAACTCTTTTTTTCTCAATTCTCTGCTGCATTCGACCTTTGAAAAAGAACAGTTGGAGCCTATCAATGAGGTATGTACAGAAAAGTAATTCATTCAGCCTTCTAACTGCTCATATCTGTTCATTAACAATGATGTAGAAAAATGCCTACTGTATTTTTATAGCAACTCCAAGATCCTGTTTAACAATTTATCCATACATGCATGACTCCGCATAAGTTAGAAATTCAGTTAGAAGCTTGACACCCTCAGACCTTTCAGACCATTAAATGCTTTGAAACATAAACTTGCTTCCATTAAAAAAAAACAAAAAGGATTGTGTTTACATAATCAGAGTTGTATTTAGATTTTTTGGGCTAGATTTTATTTTTCAACATACTGTCTCAAGTCATTCATTATTTAACCAACTACATATTCAGCCTCTGCGGAGGTGAGAGTGACTTGGCTTTTTGGAGCGAGTAATCTTTATGATCTTGTTGTGTTTTTCTGTCTCGTTGGAGTCAGCTAGTCTAAATGAAGCAAGTTTTGTTGTGAAAAGACTAGAACATTTCTTTCTTGAAGGACCTCTATCCAAACATCTGGTCTCGGTTCTGGTCAACCTAATAACGATCACACTGAGAAGTGACTGAGTAATGTTTGTCCCGGGGGTTAGGGTTAGGGGTTTCAGTTGGAAGCGTGTCACAATGGGAAACAAAATTGTTTATTGTTTATTAAAATGTGTGTGTGTGTGTGTGTGTATATATATATATATATACACTATTGGTCGGAAGTTTGGGGTTGGTTAGATTTTTTTGATGTTATTGAGTCTATATAATTTAAATAATAATTTAAATAACTGTTTTGTTTTTAATATATTTTAAAATATCATTTATTCCTGTGGTGGCAAAGCACAATTTCAGCATCATTACTCCAGTCTTCAGTGTCACATGACCCTTCAGAAATCATTCTAATATGATGATTTGCTGCTCAAAAAACATTTCCTAATATAATCATATGTTTTTGGAAACTGTGATACATTTTTCAGGATTCTTTGATGAAAAGAAAGTTCAAAAGAACAGCATTTATTTGAAATAGAAATCTTTTATAACATTATAGATGTCCTTACTGGCACTTTTGATCAAATGAATGCATCCTTAAGTAAAAAATATTAATTTCTTTCAAAAGATATTTTGAATAGTACTGTAGATATCTTTAATTAAATCACTTGATTTTTTTTTGTGTGGATTGGCTCTGACTTATAGTTTACTAAGTCCCACTAGAATAGAGTCCCAATCGAGATGTAAGAATGTATTTCTCTGAGGCTCTTGTTACATTTATACTTCAAGCTGCAGTTGACCAGAGAATAACAAAACAAAACTAAAATCTTTGAAGCACTGATCATTCATTGCCATTTTATCATCATAATTTGCCTTGTAAGTATATTATGCTGCCTGTGCAGGTCAATCAGTTACTGTTTACTGGATGGTCTCTTTGTGTCCCTTTGCGGTCTTGATCTCAGGGTCTTCTGTCCAGACTGTCTGACTTGCTGTTGTGTCGCTGGTCGTGTCGCTCCTGTTGGCAGTGGTGCTGGGAGTGCAGCTGCTGTCAGTCCACTGATGAGGAGGTGGAGATTCTGGGGCCTTTTCCAGCTCAGACTCCATCATGGCTGTGAGTACACACCCATACACAAAATAACCCAGAACAAAATTCATCTCATCTGTCTGCTCTCGCATCATAAGAGTCAGAGTCAGAATGAGACTGAATACACAGAGTTACTGAACCAATCATCAAGACAATCCCATCTGTTAAAGGCTCGTTTTTTATGTCACATTTGATCAATTTAATGCATCCTTGCTGAATAAAATTATTGATTATTGATAACAAAACATATTACTGACCCAAAACTTTTGAATGGTAGTCTATAAACAGTAGTATGCTACATTATTGTCACATGACCTCAATATATTTCATATTTAATTCAGCAAATGGTGCTAGCAGTTATGCAGTTAAGTTGATACAGTAAGTCTGCATGTTAATTCAATCACACTTTACAATAAGGTTTCATTAGTTAACATTAGTTAACATGAACTAATAATAAACTGCACTTCTACAGCATTTATTATTTGTTGATGTTAATTTAGACATTTGCTAATACATTATTAAAGGGGTGGTATAATGCCCTTTTCAAAAGATGTAAAATAAATCTCTGATTTGACTCTGTGTGTATGTGAAGTTTTAGCTCAAAAATACCCCAGATAGAAAGTTGTCACTTTTTGAGGGTGAGCAAAAACGCACTGTCTGTCCCTTTAAATGCAAATGAGCTGCTGCTCCCCGCACAGAGGGCGGAGCTTCACGACCTTGTGTCCTTTAAAGGGTAACTAAACCCTAAACCAACTTTTTTTAGCTAATGATCTGTAAGAATGGGGCTTTATTAGTGCTGTTCATTGATTCGAGTAACTTTTTTGACATTTGGGTATAAAGTGTTTTAATTCTACAATATATGGTGTAAAAACGTCTGAGTGCTGCCCTCTTCAGGTTGAACGGTGGCTACTGCAGTTGAATTTTCTTATTGGTGGTTGTGGTGGTTCGTGACGTAAGGGGTGGTAAGCAGGTTCCAGCTCACCACGCCCTTGGTACGAGCTACCACGCCCTTGGCAGTATAAAAACCATCTTTTATGGTGCTATTATGCATAGCTGAGTAAACATCACAGGTTTACTGTGTGTGTGTGTGTCTTTCCGCTCCTTGCAAAAGGAGACCGTGGATTTCCAAATTTGTTGCCCTGATTGCACGCACTATGCGCGAATACACTGCAGGATCACTCTTGCTCGTATCCAAGGTAAATCATCAACACTCTCATCCCTTACATGTGTTTTATTTAACTAAATACATCATAATCGGCTAAAACGCATGCGCAGGATACGTTTATTCCTGAACAAGTGCGCACCCGGGTCCATGTTGCTTTCAGGGGGCTTTCACACTGGCAGTTTAGTTCGGAACGGGGTACGGTTCGCATGAAAAATCGCTAATGTGAACGCTGTCATGGGACCCGGGTGCGCACTGGGGTACCGAACCCGAGACTACCTGGAGGAGGTGGTCTGAGTTCGGTTGCTCCCGAACCGTGCTGCGATTCGCGTGTATGTGAAAACTACACGGACTCGGGTGCGCACTTGTTCAGGAAGTAAAGTATCCTGCGCATGCGTTTTAGCCGATTATGATGTATTTAGTTAAATAAAACACACGTAAGGGATGAAGATTTACCCTGGATACGAGCAAGAGTGAGTCTGCAGTGTATTCGCGCATAGTGCGTGCAATCAGGGCAACAAATTAATGGAAATCCACTGTCTCCTCAAAAGAGTCCATTTGCAAGCAGCGGAAAGACAGCTTATGCGAAACACACACACAGTTAATCTGCGTTGTTTACTCAGCTATGAATAATAGCACCAAATTAATAAAAAACACAATATATTGACCCGCGTCGTGTTTTCTATCATGCGCCGTGCACGTTTGCAATGACGTAAGATGCACGCAAACGCACCAGAGTTCGATAGAATCAAGTTGAGGGGGCTTTTACACTGGGCTCGTTTGCTGCAGTCCGAGCCCGGGCGCGATTGTTCCCGGCGCCAACCGCAGCGTTGGTCTGGTTTCACACTCAACTTGATTCTATCGAACTCTGGTGCGTTTGCGTGCATCTTACGTCATTGCAAACGTGCACTGCGCAGGCCAGAGCTATTTACTGGGCGCCCTGTCAGGAGAGTTCTTTCGATGTAATCTCCTTCAGCGAGAAACACCTTCTTCGCTGGATCCTCCGGTTTATTGAAAGGCCTTCCGCCGCCCGTGGAAAAGCATACCAGCGGGATTGCTACGAGGACGTCGGCACCTTCAGCCGCCTTCGAACACCATCCTACTGAGCCATCCGGCGCGCCACACACGCAAGTATTTTACATCTGTTCGCCCCCGCGACATTTGTAAAAGAGCAATTTTTCTGAGGCGTTGTTTCAAATGCCTTCCTGCGCGTCCGTGCAGAGACCTTCTCCCGGACGGGATCGTCACATCATCTGCGGCTCGCTGCCTGGGCCGGGCCACGCAGAAGCTGCTTGACCAAGGGCGGATGCCCGGAATGTGACGACTGGGTCTCTCCACACTGCGGGCTCGCTTCGCCGCTTTCGCCGCGAGCAAGCCATCGCCGCCACCCCTCTGTTTGAGCCGCGTTTAAAAAAAAAAAAAAAAAAAAAAAAAACGCCGCTCACAGAGGCGTTCCTGAACCTGAGCTCAGTGACGTCACGCCGAGCCAGTCTCCGCGTGCTTCACCGCCGCTCTTGCCTTCCCCACCGCCGGTTCAGTTCACTCAGCCGGACCCCACACCCTCTAGCAGAGCGGTGGGCCTTGTGACTTTCGGCGCGTCCGAGGACGACGGGGGAATGGAGATGACACGTCCATAGACGCTGAATCGGACGGCCGGGGGGCTCCACTCTCGACCCCCGCCCCGTCGACGCTGCTAGCGCTGAGCGGGGCTCCCCATGGATACCGAGATTATCCGGGGTCCTTCTCTAAGGCCGGGAGACCTCGGGCTCGATTGGTCTTCTCCCGATGAACCAACCCGGAAGCCGACTGGATGAGTGGTTTTCGGCGGGTGCGCCAGCAGGACCCCTCGGCAAAGGCCTTCTCCCATCTTTCCCGGAAGTT